>QYSG01013624.1:0-15798 GCA_003988875.1 Lachnum nothofagi
TTTTATATTATAAAAATTTAAATAAATAATTTTATAAATATTATTATTTATAATTTAAAATTTAAATTAAAAATATTTTAATATTATATAATTAAAATAAAATATAAAAAATAAAAAATTATTATTAATAAAATTTATTATATATATTATTTTTAATAATATATATTATTATTATAATAATAAAATATTTAAAATTAAAATAATATATTATTTTTTTTATTTATTATTTAAATTATATAAAAAAAAAATAATTAAAATTCCAAAAATATTTTTATATTTTTTAATATAAGCTTTTTCTATATATTTAATACTATAAAATATATTTATTCCCTATATAAATTATTATATATATAAAGCCAAAAGAAAAAATAATTTTTTAATAAAATTTAATATATAAGTAATATTATTTAAAGTTTAATTAAAGAATTAAATATTAAATATAATTTTATTTATATTATTAAAAAAATAAAGCTATTTGTAGTTTATATAAAACTGGGGTAATTATATGCTCTAGTTATATGCAAATCGATTCACCCCGTTACAATATAATTAATAATTAAATTTAATATATTAATTAAATTTAATAAAATTGGCAATTAGTTTAATATAATATTTTTGGTAATAATAGCTTTTTTAATAACTATTTCTAATTATTTTTCTTTAGTTTCTATTAATCTATTTTTTAAAAAATATTTTATTTAAGTTAATTAAATTTTTTTTTTATATTTTTATACTTTTTAATATTATTAATATTTGTAAATTTATTTTAAATTAATTATATTAAATAATTAAACATTAATAATTTAACTAAAATAACTTTTAAAAAATAACTTAATTTAAAAAAAATATTTAAAATTTATATAATAAACTTAATAGTAAAAATAATAAAAATAAAAATAAAAAACTATTAATTTAAATATTTAAAAAAAAACTATTGCCAAAAAACGCTTTTTAGTAATATTAGGAAAAACTTCTTAAAAATAGCTTAGGATATTCTAAACTAAAAGCTTTTTGTAAATTTAAAATTTTAGAAAAAAGGAAATATATTTAAAATCTAATTATAATTTTTTTTTTTTTAAATTTTATTAATTATATTTAAATTTTTTAATGAAATACTTTTTATTAAATATATAAAATCCAAAAACTTTACAAAAATAATAATTATATTTTATTTAAAAATTTTTTTATAAAGTTTATTAAAAGAATTATTTATAATATTATTATAAAGTTCGATTTCCATTAGAAAACAAAAGCATTTGATATAATATAAAAAATAACAAAGAATTATTCAATTAAATTCTTTAATTATAAATAAAACTTATATTATTATAAATTTGGAATTATAAAAATAAATAATTTTTTAAAATAATTTTTTAAATTTTAAAACATTTATTATTTACATAAAAATTATTATTACCTAAAAAAATACTAGTTTAATCAATTATATTTGGCCAAAAACCAAAAAATAATAATAGAATATAAAAGAATATAATATACTAGTAACGGCAATAATATTATTAAAACCAAAAAAAAGAATAAAAGCATTTATAAAAACAGCCTAATAAAACTACTTTAAATTATTAATAACTGGAATAAACAATTTTTTTAGCCTTATTTTATTGTTATAGGGCTGCAATAGGATGATTTCTGGTTTAATATATCTTTAAATTTAAATAATCTTTTAATATTTGATTTTTTATATAATTATTTTTTAAAATCACTAAGCCTTTTATTAATATTAATAAGTTATTAATAAAATTTATTATTTTTTTAATAGTTTATTAAACGTATAGATTCTTAGAAAATCCTAATAATATATATATACTTTAATATATAATATATATAAATTATTCTATTAAAACGCCCCTTTCTATTTCATTAATTCCAAGCTAATTAAAATTAACGGTAGTTTAAAATAAAGTTTTTTTTTAAAAGTAATCAATGTTTAGTATTAAAAATATTAACGGAACCAAAATCATATTAAGGTTAATATAAAAAATTATACTTTAAAATATACCCAAATCCCGTAACTTAAAGCTAATTTAAATACAAAAAATATTTTTAGTTTAAAATAATATTAAAAAATAAAAAACAATTATAAATAATATAAATAATATAAATTTTAAACAAAAAATGCTAAAAAATTATATAATTCTTTTTTTGATATTTACCTAAATTATATAACTTCTATTATTTAGTTTTACAATAAAATCCTATAATATTTATATAGCCAAAATAAATGCTAATATTAAATTACATATAATATAACCTAAAATAAACAAATTATTTATAATTTTGGTTAAATAACTAAATAAAAGTTTTTATAATTATTTTATATAATTATTTATTTATATTTTTAAAAAAAGTATTATATAATATTAATTATTATAAAAGAAATGGTTTATATTAAAATTTATATAAATTCATTTTTTTTTATTTTTTTTAATATAGCAAATTAATTAATTTAATAATAAATTCTTAAATAATAATAAAAACTATAAACTTAAAATAATAAAAAATTATAATAAAAATAAAAAACATTTTGAATAATTAAATAAAATTTATAAAAATTTATAAAATTAAAAATTTATTATAATAAAAATTAAATTTTAGTATTTTTAATATTATTTAAAGATTATATATAATAATAAATTAAATTAAATTAAATTTTATAAAATAAAAAATATTAATTTAAAATAAATTTAATTTAATTTTAAAAATATTAAATGTAATTTTTGTTTTTGTAATTATTAAAATTTTAAAATTTTAAAATATTAACATTATGTTTTTATGTTTTTATTATTGCTATGTATTTTCGCTAAAAATATTATTATAATTGATTTTTTTTATAAAGTTTTTTTGGTATATTTTATTATTATTTTTTTAATTTTTTTGATTTTTAAAAAATAATTTAAATAATATATTTATTTTTCTAATTTATTATTATTATTATTTTATTATTAATTTTTTTTAAGTGTTTTTCTATAGTTTTTTATTATTATTTAATATAATAAATTTTTTGTTAATTAATTTATTATTATTTTAAATTATTTTCTTTGGTTAGCTTTTAATAATCCTTTTTAATAACCATTTTTTTTTATTTTTTATTTTTTTTTAATTTTTAGTTTAAGTAGCCTACCTAATCTTTATTGCCTAAAAACGCCGTTATTTTTTTTTAATTTAAATTTACTAAAGCTAAATATTTTTAAATATATTAAGTTTCTATAAATCTTTACTTATTTGTTTTTTTTATAATATTCTTTTGTCTTTTTATTTTTTATTTTCTTATTTTTTTATATTAAATTTTTAAATTTTTTTTATATATTTTATATATTTTAAATTATTTTCTTATTTTCTTTTAAAATTATTAAAAATTAAATTTTTATAGTTTATAAGTTTTTTTTTTAATTATTTTTTTTTAAATAAATTTTTATTTTATTTTATAATATAATTCATTGGATTTTAAAAAGCTATAACCTTTTTGATTTTTATGATATGTTCTTTATAAACTTTATATTTTGCTTAAAAGCTATTAATTTAAATTAAATAATTTTCCAAAAATCTTTTAATTTCTTAAGTTTTGCTTTGGATATTCTTTGTTATTTAATTTAAAAATAAAAGAACATTATTATTAAATATTATATTAAAAATAATTTTAATTTAAATAAATTAAAAAATATAGTTTTTATATTTTTGTTTTTGCTTTTTAATATTAAATAAAACTTCTTTTATAATAATTTTAGATTTTTATATTATAATATTATAAAAATTAAATTTATATTAAATCATAAATTTAATCGCTTTATTTTCCTTATTATTAGTAATTTTATAATAAAATTAATATAAAAATCTTAGTTTAAAATTTTTTTTTTATTTAATTAAATTATATTAGACTATATATTAATAATTAATATTATAATAATTAAATTAATTATAAGTTTATTAATAAAAAAACTATTATTAAAATCTAAATAAAAATATTTTTTTATTTTTAAAATTATAAAATTTAAATAATAATAAATTAAACAAAAATAAAAAAAATGCTTTTTTTTACTATTTTTTTTATAAATAAAAGTTTTCAAATATTTTTAATTTAATTAATTTAATTAATTTTTAATTTTTAATAATTAAATATGTTTTTGTTATTTTTATATTTTATTCTTTAAATTTACTAATTGGGAATAAAAAGGAACTGCTATTTCTATTATTTTTAATATATAATTAATATTTATATATTCCTAATAATAGCTTTGTAAAATAGAAACTATTATTTTATTTTTAAATATAAATCCAAAATCCAAAATATTTTTATTTTTAATCCAAATAAAATATAAATAATAAATTTTATTTATTTTTTATTCTTTAATATAATATTTTTATAATTTATAATTTTATTATATTATTATAAATAAAAGAACTTTAAATACGTTTTTTTAATTAAACATTATATTAGAATTTATATTAATATCAAATTAATTATTTGGCAAACATTAGGTAGTTTTGCCGGGCTTAATTATATAACTTTTAAAATTTATTAAATATTATATGTAGCTAGTTTTAACAATGTAAAATTCAAAGCTATAATTATTAGGAAATTTTATTATTATTATTTATTATTATTATTTTTTATATTTTTTAATTAATTTTATATTTTTGTTTTTTTTTAATTTGTTTAAAATTTAATTTAAAATTTATAAAAACTTTTTTAATTGAAGTTTTTTAAGTTTTTTTTTATAAAATATTAATTTTTAAAAAATTAATATTTTATATTTATTATTCCATTAAAAAAAACTTATAAATTATTTGTAATAATTGCATTTTTTATAGTTATTAATTAAATTTAGGATTTTATTATATTTTTTGCAAAAAACAAAGAATTTTTTAAATAATATTTTATATTAAAAATAAATATTAAATTTAGGATTTTTAAATATTTAAAAGCAAAAAATATATAAATAAAAATATAATATTTCTAATTAATTTACTATATTATTACCTAAAAAATATAAAATATAGAAAAAAATAATATAATAATATAATAATTAATTTTTAATAAAGTTATTAAATTAATATTAGTTTTTCAATAAATAGAAAATATATAATTTATTATAAGTTATATATAGATTTATATAAATTATTTATAATTTTAAATTTTTTAATATTATCTATTAACCGCCAAATAATTAAAACAAAGTAATTTCTATTATATTTATTTTAAAAAAAAATATTAATATTTTCAATATATATTTAATTTTATTAAGTTTATTAATTTTGTTAATTTTGTTTTATTTTCTAAAAGTACTTAGAAAACAAATAATTTTAATATTATAATAAAATAAATACTATAAGTACATAAAATAAATACTATAAATACATAAAACTTTTATATTATATTAAAAAAACTTAGTGCTAATTATAATTAATATTTTTAAAGTAAAATATAATTTCTATATTAATTACTATATTTTAAAGCAATAGTTTGCCAATTACAAATTAAATAATAATACTTTATAATTAGAATTTAGGCAATAGTATAAAAACAAAGAATTAATTGTTTTAATTAAAAGCTTTTAGTAAAAAAATTATTTCTATAAATAAATACTATAAAAATTTAATTATAATTATAGTTATTCTAATTTTGATAATTAGGTTTTTAAAATTCTTTAATATTAATAGAATTTATATTTATATTATTAGCCTAATAATAAAAAATATAATATAACTTTTGCAAAAACTAAAAACTTTTTTTAAATTATTATAAAATAGTTATGTTGTTTAATACAAAATTAATAAATAATTTAATTATATTTAAGATTATATTATAAAATATATTTCAAAAAATAATATATACTAAATATTTTAATATTTTAATTTAATAGCAATTAAAAGTTAAATAGAAAACAAAAACACATATATTATTTTATTAAGGGCTTTAATTGCATATAAGCCATTAATAAATTTAATAAACTTTAATGCTTTAGTTTCCAAATATATAATATTATTAATAGTTATTTTTATTATATTTAAATAATAATTATAAAAGATTTTTTGGCTTATATTAAATATTATGAATTTAAAAAAAAATTATATTTAATAAAGGAAATAAAATTATATTTATATATATAATTTAAATAATACTTTGCTAAATTTATAAATTAAAGGTTCTATTTAAAAAAAGTTTTTTTATGGTTTATTTACGCAGAATATAATAATCAAAAAATAATAAAAAACCTTAATTAATAACTAAATTAAAATATAATTTTTTTAATAATATTTTTATAAATAAATTATATAAATAAACAAAAAACTTTATTAAAATTTATAATTTAAATAAAATCCGAAAATAAATAAACTGCTGTTATTTTAAATTAAAAAAAAATATATATATATATATATTTTTTTTAATAATTATTAAAATTATGAAATTTACGAAATTTATTTAAAGTAATTTACGCCTAAAAACAATTTTTTTTAATTTAAAGTATTTATTATTGATTATAATAAGAATTGTTATTAATTATAAAAAGTTATTAATTTTTATTAATTTTTATTAAAAGCTTTTATTAATAGCCGGGTTTTAATATATTTTTAATATTTTTAAAATTAATTTAATTGTAAATTATATTAAAACTTATAATATTTTATATTTGGCTTTTAGAGCCTATATTTATAAACTAGGCAGATTTTTAGTTAATTTAGAATTTTTTTATAATAATATAAATTAAATTAATACTATAATAAAAAAAATAAAACTTAAATATTAAATTATTAAAAACTTAAATAAAAGGTTTATAAAAATTTTATTTTTTAAAGTAATTAGTAAAAGTGAATTTACCAAAAATAAAAATAAAAATTTTAATAATATAAGAATTTTAAATGAAATTTAGATTATTTTTTTAATTTCCTTATATTAAATTAAAATAGAAAATAGCTTTAAAAAGTCTAGGTAAATATATAATTGCATTTGTTTTATTTACTGGCTTGCAATAGCTTTATTTTTTCTTTTTATATTAAAATCAAAAAAATCAAGAAAATTATATACATTATATAATACAAAAGTTTTATTAAATAATTTTTTATTTTAAATAAGAGATTTTTTGGGTTTTAAAAATAATATTTAGCTTTAATTATTTTGCTAAAAACTAATTTATTAAATTAAATAATTAATATATTAAGTTTAGTGTTTTTTATGTTAAAACCGTTTTATTAGATAAATCAATAATTTAAATAAAAATTTATTTTTAATTTTTATATATATTTATAATTCTAATATATTATATTATTTATTTTTATTTATTATTTATTATTTAAATTTGAATTTCTTTAAAAAAAAATTTAAAAATTAAAAATTTTTATTTTATTTGGAAAATTATTATTTTTAATTATTATTAAATAAACTTTTAAATATTACTAATACCAAAACTTAGAAATAACTTTATTTTTTTTAAATTAAGTAAATTTTTAAATTTTTAAATTTTAATATATATATTCTATAATTATAATATATGAAGCCTAAATTTTTAAAAGGTTTTTTGGAATTTTAAAATATATTTATTATATTTTTAATATATTTGTTTAAATAAAATTATACAATTTATATATATTTATTAATATAATCTATATATAGAAATATTTAAATTAATTAAAATATAAATTATAATATTTTTTAAATATTATATATTAAAAGTTTAAAATAGCATTATTGTATTTTTCTACCTTTTGAAGTTAGCCCTGTTTTATCCCTTTCTCCTGCCGTAGACAAGGCCTTAGTCTTAACGACGGAATTGGGGGCATCCTCCTCTGACACAAAACCATCCTTAACCGGTGTCTTCCTAAACTTGACGCTATAAAGAAGAAGCCAAAAGTTCTTTGAGAATCGGATATTTTCACTGAATTTGTAGCTAAGGTTAAAATAATTAAATAATATATTTTACTATATTAAAACTATTTTTATATTTTTATTATTTAATTAATTATAATAATTTTTTTTAAAAAGTTTTTTTTCTAATAAATCAAATATTAAAGATTTAATAATTAATAATTAATAAAAAAGGAAATAATCCAGAATCTTCTTTAATATAATTAAAAGCTTTTTTTCTCAAAATTGGATATATATAAAAAATGTTTTTATTTTCGTTGTTTTAGAGTAAAAATTATTTTATTTTATTAATAGTAATATTTAAATTTAAATCTTTATTTTTATAGCAAAAAGCCGTAATTACTATTATATTATTACTTATATTGGCCTTAATATATTATTTAGAGGGACCTAAGAAAAAAGGCCGAAAACAATAAATAGGATTTATTAGGTCAATATTTCTGGCTTATATAACCGATAAAACCAGGATTAAAAGGCCTTTATTATTTTTAAAAAAAATTATAATAAAGTTGTAAAGATTTTAATTAAAAACTCTATTATAAGGAAATGGTTTTGTTAGAAAATTAAGGCTAAAATATTATAAAATCTCAATTATAAAAATATTATTTTAACTTTATTTACATATTATATTTTTAAAAAAAATAGTTATAAGTATTATAAATATATTATTATATAATTCAAAGGAAATAAAAGGATTTTAAAGAATTTATTGTCTAGGGTATTCTTTGCTATGATTTTAAAAGGCTCTATTATATATGAAAGCCCGAATTCAATACTAAAAAAAGCTAATATATAAAACCTAAAATATAAATAAAAAATAAAAAATCTTTTAATAAAGTAATACAAAAATAGCTTAATTTATAGTATATAGTAATTATTATTATAAATATAGTAGAAAAAAAATATAACACTTATTTGGAAGTATAATAAGGTATTAATTAATATTACTATTAATAAATTATTTTTAAAAGCAAATCTTTTCTTTAAATTATAAAATTAATAATTAATGATTAATAAAAAACCATTAATATATAATAAATTATAAAAATAACTTGGCCAAATAATTTCTTTAATTCTAAAAAATATCACTAAAAAATAAAAAGCAAATAAAATATAAAAAGGAGGTAGTTAATTTATTAAAAAAGTTTTTTTATAAAATTTAATTTATATTTGAATTTAAAAATATTATATTATATATAATTTATAGTTTAAAAGTAAAAATAAATATTACAAAAAAAGAATTAAAAATTATATATATATTAATATTTTAAATATTTAAATACTTTTTTTTATTTAATTTTAATAATAAATGGTTATATATTTTTAAAGTATAGAGGATAGGTATCCGGAGGCGTTATGCTAGTATATGATTAAAATAGGTATTTTAATAGAAAATAAAAATATTAATTATTAAATTAATTATAAAAATATAAAAATATTTTTATATATAATAAATTACTGAAAAATTTGCACTAAAAGTATTTAGTTGAAAAACTAATTACTATATATTCCTTACTTTTAAATTTATTGTTTTTTTGCTATTAATATATTTTTTAATTTTATATTTTTAAAATTTATAGATTTAATTAATAAACAAATTTATTAAATACTAGTTTAGGAAAAGATTTAGTAAAATTA
Source organism: Lachnum nothofagi (assembly GCA_003988875.1). NCBI lineage: Eukaryota > Fungi > Ascomycota > Leotiomycetes > Helotiales > Lachnaceae > Lachnum > Lachnum nothofagi. The sequence goes on from QYSG01013624.1 coordinate 9,518, forward strand.
TTTATTGTATTATTAATATTAATATATTTATTTATAATAATGCTTTTAATTCAATATTATTAAATTTTAATATATTTAGTTTTAATATGGAACTTAGGATTTTTAACTAAAAAAAACATTACTATTATTATAAAACAAAGTTATATTTTTGGTATTATTAAATTTATATTGAAATTCAAAAAGAAATTCAATAAATTTATATAGTTTAGTAATTTTTTTTAAAAGTATAATACTTAAATTTAAAATATAATAAAATTATAAAAATATATTTTTTAAATATTTATATAAAGGCGCAATTAGCCAATAAAAACATAAAAGAATTTATAAAATTAAAATTAGTAAAATTAATTAAACTTTATTATTTTAAAGCTTTTCCCTGAATATTAAAGCAAAAAAGATTTTCCGCAAAATATTAAAATATTTAATAAATTACTTTTAAATATATAAAAAAATAAAAAAAATAAAGCAAAATAAAGCACTAATATTAAAAAGAATATTAAAATAGATATAAATAGTAAAAAGAATAAAAAAACTAATTATAAATTAATAAAATAAATAATTATTAAATAAAAATAGTTTTTGAAAAAAATAGTATTTGCATCTATAGGAATAAAGGCAAAATAATAATTATTTATATTATATTTATTAAATAACTTTTTAATATAGGCATTTTAGCAAAGAAAAAAAAATTCTTTTTTTTAATTATAAGTAATGGAAATGCTAATAAAGTACTATATAATGCTTATATTTTAAATTTTAAATTTTTTTAAAGGTATTAATAGCCTTGCAAATAAAGCCAATTATTAAAAATTATTAATATAAATAATAATAATAATATTAGTATTATAATTAATAAAATGGAATTATTTCTATTAAGATATTTAAATCTAAAGGATTTAAAACCCTTTTTAATATAAAATTACTATAAGCATAGCAATTACTTTAATCTATAAAAAGCTTATTAAACTTATAAATATTATTATAAATAAATAATACTTATTATATTTAATTTAGCCGGAAAACATTTCAAAATAAATATTGCTGTTAATAACAAAATTAAAAAATACTATTAAAATATTTATTTAATTTCATTTTTAGTTTTTCATAGTAATAATTATTAGAATTATTTCTTAAATTAATTTTTTAATAATATTTACAAAGGTTTTTTGATAATTTATTTTTTTATATTAAAAAGAATTCTATATTTTTTGGTTTTAAAAATAAAATATTCTAGGAATATTTTAGCTAATAAAAAGAAATTTATTTTATAAAAGTTTAGGCTTTTTTCTATTAAAAAAATCAATATTTATATAAAATAATAGTTTTTTATTTAGTTTTATTACAGCAAATTAAAACTTTTTTAATTATATTAGGATTTTTGTTTGAGCTATAAAAATATAATAAGGTTTTTTTTTAAATTATTAAAATTATAATTAAATAATATAATTAAATTTAGGAATAAAAATAAAGATTTTGTTTTTAAATTTAATTAAATTATTTTAAATATTTGTATTTTAAGGTTTATTAGAGTTTTTAATTTTATTATTAATCAATTAATTCTTAAAATAAATAATTTTTTTAATAATAAAAATAGAAATAAGCCAAATAATTAAAGCTTAAAAATTTTTCATTTTTTTTGCTTTTTTAATTCTAAAATTAGAATTATTTTTAAAAAACTAAATAACATTTCTTTTTTTATTAAAATATATATAAAAAAACCAAATAATTTTATTGGAAAATAAATATAAATATAATAAATATCATTGCTTTTATAACCAATAAGGATATTAACTTTAGCACAAAAAAGCATTTTACAAAAAAACGATTTAATATTTTTTCTTAATTAAAACATAAGCTTTATTTCCTAAAATTCATAAATAAATAATAAAAAGCATATAAAGAAATTCGTTAAAATAGATTTGATTTATAAAATATTGCTAAAAAGTAACTTTATTAATGGTACTAATAAAATGCGCTTAATAATATAAATTATAACTTAAGTAATTTTTAATTATAAAAACTTTAAAATATTTTTATTAAAATTTAAAGATTATATTTAAAGATTTCGGTCTGGTATAAATTATATAAAATTTTAATTTTAATTTACTAATTTATTTTTTTTAGTAAATTCCTTTATTTACTTAAAAAAAGTATTTTATATTATTATTAAAATATTAATTAAAAATATTAATATTTTATTGAATTTTAATATATTGGTCGTAATTTTTTACGAATTCGAAAACTTTATTTTTATAAATAAAAAAATAAAAACAATAAATATAAAAGATATTATTAATAATTAAAGTATTTTATTTTAATTAAAATAATTATAAATAAATTAATATAACTTTTACCGTTAATTTGAATTTTATAATATTAAAAAATTTTGTTATTTAATTTAATAAATCGATTTCATTTATAAAAATCATAAAAACAAATACTTTTAAAACTAATATATTTAAATTATTAATAAATTAAATTAATATTAATTTTTATAACAGCAAAAGGCTAAGATTATATTATAAAATATAAATAATATAAGTTTTTTTTTATTTAATTGGTTTTAAAAATATTCTTTAATAATATTATTTTTAATATTAAAAAGTTTTCATTTTAAAATAAATAAATTAATTTATAATTTATAATTTTAAAAATATAATAAATTATTATAAATATACTTTAAAATACCATTATTTATAAAAAAGCAATTATAAAATGTAAATATTTTTTTGGTAATATATTAAATAATAAAAATAAAAATCTTAAAACTATTTTTAATATTTAGATTAATATAAGATTTAGTATTAAATAAACTAATTTTATTTTAAAAAAGCTAATAATAAGCTATTAAAAAAAAATTTAAATAGTAAATTTTATACTTAAATTTTTATTATTAGATTTTTAAATATTATAATGGGGTAAATCGATTTGTATATAACCAAAGTATATAATTACGCCGGTTTTATATAAATTGCAAATAATTTTATTTTTTTAATAATATAAATAAAATTATATTTAATATTTAGTTTTTTAATTAAGCTTTAAATAAAACTATTTATATACTAGATCCTATTAGGGGATTATTTTTTTTTGGCTTTGCATAATATATATTTTTTAAAAAGTTTAGATTTATTTTTAATTATTAATTTGTATTTTTTATGGTATATAAAATTTATTTTAAAGTATTTATTAGGAATATAACAAAGGTTAGGCTTTTCGTAGTAAAAATAGGACTTAATAGATTTAAAGTTTTTAGATTTGTTTTTAGATTTTTTATTTTTAATATAGTTTTTTTTATTACGAACTTTATTAATACTTAATTTAGATTAAAAAAAACAATGCCAAAGCTACTACAAATATATACAAATACTAAATAATTAAAAATAAAATCTTAAGGTTTTTAAGTTTTTTAATATAATTTTAAAAAATAATATTAAATACTTTTAATATTTTATAATTATTATATTTAATATTAATGTAATTTATAATGATATTATATTAGAAGATACCTTTTAAGCTTTTATATTAACTTTTAATAATCCCTTTTTTATTTATAATATATTTTTTAAAAATGAAATTATAATTTAAAATAATAACTATATAAACTTTAATATTATTTATTTTTTACTTTATTTATTTATTAATTATATTTACAAAAGCTTTTTTATTAAATTTATTAATTTATATAAATTTTAAAACTTTAAAATTAATATAATACTTAAAATTATTTATTTTAAGAATTAGAATTACTTTAGATTTTTAGATTTAATAGTTTTTTGTTTTTTTATATTTATAAAAAAACTACTATTAAACTCCACTATATTAAATAATTACAAAAATAATTACAAAAAAATATATATATAATATATTATTCAAAAAATTTAATAATAATAATAATTTCTTATTATTAGTTTTTATTAAAAGCTATAAAAAATAATTTTAATATTAATAAATTTTTAAAAGTTTTCGTTATTTTAAAAATTATTTTTTATATTATTTTTAAGTTTAAAATTTTTAAAATTATTATTAATGGAAAAAAAAACTAGAAAATTTGGCAAATTAATCATTATTTAATATTATTAAAAAATTTTATTAAAAATAATTAAAATTCAAAGTTTAAAAAAATATATAAAGTTTATTTTGGCATTAAATAGCAAAAAGGCATTAAATTAGATTTATAATCTATAAAAAATAAGTATTTAAAGGCATTATACTAATATATAATTAAAATAAATATTTTAATAAAAAATAAAAACAATAATTATTAAATTAATTATAAAAATATAAAGTTGTTTTTGTATATAATAGATTACTAAAAGATCTACGCTAAAAATGCTTAGCCGAAGGACTAATCGCCGTATAAAGTAATATTTAAAGTAATATATAAAGAATAAATGTAGAATAAATGTAAAATTCCTTTAATTAATAAAAATAATTAAGGGCTATTAGTATCAATTTATAGGAAATTAAGCACTAAAAAAATACATATACTTTCCTATAGAGCTTAAATTAGTGGTCTAACCTTCTAAAGCGCGGAGGCTTTTGACCAGAATCTCCGTATAGCGCGGCTAATTAAAAGCCAAAGAGCCAGAGAGCTAGAAAGCTAGAAAGCCAGAATAAGCCCAAAAAAGCCAACGAATCAAAGGCAAAGGTGGCGTACGCCCCCTTCCTATAATTAATTCCCTAGGCCTTAGCGTTAAAAGTAAGGCGAACGATGTAATTTTCACGTGATCAATCGAATGCTGATATGCAAGCAGCTAAAAACTTTAATATATTATATTATAATTGACTTAATTCATATACTTTTTAATAAAAAAATTTAATTTATATATTTTTTTTAAAAATAATTTAAATATAAATAAAAACCTTTAAAAACCTTTAAAAACTTTTAAAAACTTTTAAAAATTATAAATATTAAATAATATTTTAATAATTTAATAATTTAAGAAAATTTATAAAAACTTATAAATAATTTTTAATTTTTAATTTTTAATTTTTTAAATTTTTAAATATTATTAAAAATATTAATAAAAATATTAATAAAAATATTTTTATTATATAATATAATATAACAAATTTAATTATAATTATATATATATTAAAATAAAAAGTATAAAGTTTTATTTTAAAAGATTTAAACTATTTCCCAAATCTTAGTAACAGAAAAAATAAAGCTATTCCCAAGTCTTGGCAATGAATAAATAAAGCTATTTTTAAATCCTAGCAATGGCAAATACATCAATAAACTTATTTAAGATTATTAAATGAATTTTTAACTTTAGAAACTATTCCCAAAGGGGAAAAAATAAAGTTATTTAGAAAAGTATATGGATTCAGTTATAAAAATTTAAAAGTATACGGATCGAGTTAATTACCGTACGTTATATCACCAGATTCAGCAAAACTTACAATTAAACGGACTTCTCGACTTAATTTCAGGCCGGTCTATAAACATGGACCAAACTCTAATTGATTCATCCCACCTTTGTCTAAAATGTCAGACCCTTCATTTTTGAAATGTTAATGAAATTGCGCCTAGACGTGAAGTTTTCCCGCATGGAGACAAGGCTGAAGAACCATTCCGGTCAGATTGGGCGGAATTCCATAATGTCGGCCTGCCGTACCTTCTTCCAATCCACAATTCGTTTGGCAAGCTAGAGCAGTCCGCCCAGCGTGGTTGTTACTTTTGTTTGCAGATTCTGTACTCCTTTTCTCAGGACGATGTTACCGAATTCCATTCTGGCAAAAACGCTGGAACAACTAGTAGAAAAGTTTGGCTGGAATATCAAGAGGGCGAAAGAGATGTGGCTAGAAGCACAAGAAAGGTGCTGTATGTGTCGTATCACCGAAACATCAGGGTTTTGGAGCTCTTGCCTCGAGGTAAGCAGGTTGCGATGGTCGTCAGGCAGTTCATATAGCTTACTAGAAAATAGGTGTTCCATTGAAAGCAGCAAGTCATCCCGGCATTGGTGGAAAGGGCAATACAATTCTTCGGCAATTAGATATGCGTGCTTTGTCGAAAGAAAATGAGTATACTAAAAGCGAAACGAATCTTAAACTAGCTTTCCAATGGATGGAAAAAGTATCTCCAGGAGCACAAGGCTATCTGCGGTGCTGTGTCTGGTCCTTCCCCGACGCTTCCGAAGAGAATCATAAACGTCGCCTTAGATCCACCATCATTATATACTGGGAGCGGTGAATGTTCCCCGTATGCAATTCTTCGTCATTGCTGGGGCAGAAACAAGAAGCCAATCAGAACTACAGCTGACAATTTGTCGGAT
>QYSG01013635.1:0-15740 GCA_003988875.1 Lachnum nothofagi
AAATATTTGTGTTTATAATATAAATATTTTTATTATATAATTATATAAAATATATTATATTTAAATAAATATTTAAATATAAATTTATTAATTTTACTATTAATTCAAAAAAGTAAAAAACTTAATATATTATAATATCATATAAAATTCATATTTTTTTTTTCCTTTTTTTTTCTAATAGATTTTAAAGAAAATATTTTAAAATCATTTATATTTATAATACAAATATTTTTATTATATAATTATATAAAATATATTATTTTCAAATAAATATTCTTTTTTATTTGGTATTAGTACTTTATTTTTATTATATATATATTGTTAAAAGCTAATATATACTATAAAACCAGCGTTTTTTAATATTAAACTTATTAATTTATTAAAAATACTTTTAATTATTTATATTAATTTTATATAATTTCTATAATAATATTAGTAATTTTTTAATAATCTAATGATTTTTTAATTTTTAATATTTTTAATAATTTTTAGCGGCAATTAATAAAATTTTATAATTATATAATAAAATTAAAAATAAGCAAATGCTATTATAAAAAAATTTAAATAAACTTAAATTTATTATTTATATTAAATATTTTAAATTAAACCAAATTATTTATTTGGAAAAATAGCTTTTTTTTAATTATTAGTTTTTTAATTAAATCAATATTACTATTAATAATATAAAAAACTTAAAAATAAAAAAAATAATATATTTTTCTTTTATTTTTGCCGGTTAATATATTTGCCCCCGAAAATATTTTGTTTTTTATTATTAATTAAAATATTTATTTTAATATATTATATTATTATAATATTTTATAAATTTTATTATAATTAAATGAAAATAATATAAATTAATTACTATATTAAATTCTAAGTTTTGTTTTAAGTACATTTTTATTTTTATTTAAATTTTATTATTTAAATAATAAAATATAAAATAAAGAATTTACCAAAATTCAATAAACTTTAATTTAAATATATAAATATTGGTTTATTTTTATAAATATTAGAATTTTATTATTTTTTTTATAAATTAAAATTTATTTTAATAATAATTCCATTATTTTTTATAAATATTAAAAAAGTTAAAAAACAAAAACCTTTTGGCTTTTTGGATTTTAAGCTTTTATAATATTTATATTTGGTATTTATTGGCAATAGTTTATTATTATTATTTATAACTATTATTTTTATATTATATTTATATTAGTTTAGCTATTTAAAAATATTATAAACTTTTATTTCTTAGAAATTAAAAACTCTTTTAATTTTTAATTATATATAAATATATTTGGTTGTTAATAGCTTTAGGCATTAAATAATTAATAATATTTTTTTTAATATAAACTATATATTATAATTTTTTATGCTTTATATTAAACTTTTAAAATGCAAAATTCTTCCTAGGATATTTATATTTTTTTTTTTAAATATTAATTATTGCTTATGCCTTTAGCTTAGAAATAAAAACTTTTATTATTATATTATATTAATACAATTAATAATTAAATTATTTTTGCTTTTTAATTTTAAACTTCCCTAAGTTATTATTTTATTATTTTTATTTATTATTAATTATAATATTTTTATTATTATTATTACTATTAAGTAAATAAAAGTAATTATTATATTAAATAAATAATTTAAAAAAATTCTTAAAATATATTTCCATTAGTTTTATTTTATTTAATTTAAGTTTTTTTAATTTATAATAATTTTTTTTTATATTTATTTTTTAGATTTTATATAATTTAAATTTTTTAAAATTTAAAATTTTTTTTTATAATATATTAATTTTTTTAAAAAAATTATATTATATATTAAAAGCTTTTTTTTTTGTTTTTTTTAAATTTTGCAAAATTAAGTTTTATATTTATTTTTGTTTTATTATTGGATTTATTTTATTTAAAGTTTAATTAATTTAGTTTAGTCTATTATTTTTTTAATAAAAATAAATTTTTATATTAGTTATTTTGTTTTAATTAGTAATATAGCTTTTTAATTATATACTATATAAAAAAATATATATTTTATAGATTTATAAATTAAAATTTAATTTATAAAAATTATTATATTAAAATTATTAAATTATGATTTTTTTATTTTTAATAAAGTATTTTTAATTAATTAATAATTATATTTAATTATTTTAGTTATATATTTGTTTAATAATTAAATTAAAATTTTTTAAAATTTTTTTTTTTATTAAATAATATTTGCTAAAAAATTCTATATTAACAAATAATATTTTTTTAAATAAAGTTCTTTAGATTTTCTATAATAATTTTTTTTAATATTTTTATTTTTATTTATTTATTAAAGTTATTTTTAATAATAGCTAAATATTTTTTTTAATAAATAATAAAATAAATAATATTAAATTTTTATTTTTTTATTAGTTTATTAAATTAAAATAAAGCCAATGCTTTTTTTTAATAATTAACTGCTTTTCTTTAATATTTCAAATAATTATATATAAAGTTCTTTATTTTTTTATAATATTTTTTTTTAATAATATTAATAATTAATTTTATAAAAAATATATTTTTTTTTAATATTTTATTAAGTTATATATATTTTTTATAATTTTTTGTTTTATTTGGTTTTGGTTAACTATAAGTTTAATTAGAATTTTTTTTTAAATAGTTTTTATAGTTTTCAAATAAAAATCTTATAATAAAATTTTTTTAATAGTTATTTTTTTTGGTTTTTTTAATATAATCTAAAATTTAGTAATTTGGCGATATTAAATTTTAAATTTTAATTTTAATATAAAATAATTTTTTTTATTTTTATTATTAAAGTTTTTTTTTGAAATAAATTTTTTTTTTGTTTGTTTAATTAATGGTTTTGTTTTATTATTTTTTTTAGAATTTTTTATTGGTTTTTTTTTATTTATTTTTTTATTATAGTTTTATAAGAATTTTAAAATTTAAAAAAAAATTTTTTTTTTCGTTAATTTCCATTGGTGCAATTTCTAGTATTTCTAATTTTACTAGAATTATTTTATTAATATTTTTTAATATTTTTTTATTTTTTTATTTAAAAAATAATTTTAAAAAAATATTTATTATTATATATATATTTTTTTTTAATATAGCAGATTTTAAAATCAAATAATTTTAATTATATTAATTAATATATAATTAATGCATTAAAATAATTTATAATCATTTAATATAATTAAATTATTAATATATTTATATTAATAAAAAATATAAAATGCATTTTTATTAATTATAATTACAGTTTTTTAAATATTTTTAAAATATTTTAAATTTTTTGTTTTATAATATTATATATTTTTTTAATATAATTCTAAAATTTATTTTTATATTTTATAAATAAAATCTTATTAGTTTTTTTGTTTTATTAGTTAAAATATTTTTTTTATTTTTTAATATTTATATTTATTAAAATAATTAATTTAAATTAAAATAAATTTTAATATAAATATAATAATAARTTTTTTTATARTTATTTTATATATTACTRGCTTTTAATTTTATTTTATTTTTTTTTTTAATAATTTATATAAAGGTTTTATAATAAATTTAAATTTATTAATTTAAATATAAAAATATATATATATTTTAATAAAGTTTTATAAATCCATAATATTTTTTGATTTTTTTTTATTATATATTATAATTTTTATGATTTTTTTCGCTAAAAGTTTTTTTTTTTTTAAATTATAAACAAATTTAATTAAATTAAATTTATTAAAATAAAACTAAAAATATATATAAATTAAATTATTAGTTTTTTTTATTTGATTTATAATAATATTAAAATTTTATAAATATTTATATATATAATATTAAATTCCGGGAAAAAAAAATTTTCTATTATAGTTTATATATAGACTTTTGACTTTTATATTATTTATATAAAGTATAATAACTTTAGGCATAATGCCTTTTAAAATAAAATTTATTATTTATATAAATTAAACAATTGAATTTATTGTTTTTTAAAATAATTAAATATTTTTTAATAATTTAATTTAAGGTATATAAAAAGCCATTATATCTCTATTATTAGAATATAAAACAAATTTATTATATTTAAAAAATATATTAACCATTAATATAATAACATATTTCGCAAATTTTTCTAAGTATTTATTTATTAATAATAATAAATTCGCGTTTTTAATTATTATTTTATTTAGGTTTATAACTAAATTAATAAATTAATATTTTTTAGTTTTTTTTTTTGTAATAAAAAACTAAGAATTTTAGTATAATTCTTTGCTAAATTTTAGTATTTTTTTTTTAAAATGCTTATTTATTATTTTTTAGATTATAAGTATTAATAGTTTTAAATAAACGTAGCTTTTGGTTTACTATGCTTTATATTTAATAATCTTAATTTTAATTAATAATAAAACATTTTTATAAATAATGCTATATTTTATTCAATTAAATATTAGGCTTTTTTCTTATGCCAATAATATTTTAAAAAGGAATTTCTATTTATTGGAAATAAAACCATTGTTTATTTTAAAAATATTTATATATTCAAATATAAATCAAAATTTTCTTAGAATTTTTAAAAACTATAGAAAAATATGATTTTTATATTTTTTAATATATTTTTGCGGATAATTTTTGTTTTTTAATAATTTATATTATTCCAATTTTTCTTTGAACTTGTTTTTATTTTTAAAACTTTTATTGATTAAGTGTATTTTTTTATTAATTGTTTTATATAAAATATTAATTTTAATTTTAAAAATATTATATTTGTTTTTTGCTTTTTTTTTTTTATAAAAAGAAAATTATAGTATTTGTATTTTTGTTAATTTTACTATTATTATAAAATATTTAAAAATAATATTATAAATCTTTTTTTTTTTGTTAAATAATAGGAAAATAATTTATAACCTAAAGCAAATAATTACTTTAGTATTAAAGTAAACGAAATCTATAATATAATATATAAAATTAAAGTTTTTTTTTTCTTTAAATCTTTAAATAAATTAATTATTCTATATTTAAATTTATTTGTTTATGCTGAATTTTGCAAATTTTAAGTATTTTATTATAAACACAAATATTTGTTTTTTTTTTAAAAGAAATATAATTTATTTTTAAGTTTTTTATTTAATTGCTTTTTTTTTGATTTTTTTTTGATTTTATTATATAAAAAAATAAATTTATTTTATATATATTTTACTTTAATAAATAAATTAATAAATTTCTTTTTTATAATAAAAACAAAATAGTATTTAAAATAATAAAAATAATTAAATATTTGAATTTTATTTATAGGCTTAAACCAATGCCAAATAGTTATATTATATATAATACCTATTTTTAATTTTCTAAACTTTCGAAATTATAATTATAGTTATTATTAGAAAATACTATAAATCCAATTGTTTTTTATATTTTTCTTTAGTAATTAATATTAGTTTTATTTATTAGAAATTATGTAATTTTATTAGTTTTAAGATAATAAATAACTTTAAATATTAATTTATTTGCTTTATTTATTAAATATCAAAAATTAATTTAATTTTACTTAATAAAAGGCATTTTAAATAAAAATCTTTTATTTGAATTATTACTAATATTTATAATATAAAATTTAATTCAAATAATAATATTTCCAATTATTAAAGGAATATTGTTTATATATTTTATAAACTTTTAATATTTTCTTATAAATATTATTATATATATATTTAAAGAATAAATAATTATAAATTATATTTTTATAATTAATTATATTAAAATAATATTGATTTTAGTTTTAATATTAAAAATAATTTTAATATTAATATATACTTTTTTACTATTTCTAAAAATAATAACCAAAATTTTTAAACTAGGAAAATAATAATTTAAATATTTTTTATAAATTCCAATAAAATTAATTTCTATTATATAAAATTTAAAAAAGCAGTTAATTTTTTCTATTATTTTTTTTTTCGAATAGATTTTAATTTAGATTTTTATTGGTTTATTTAATATAAAATTATATTATTTATTATTTTTAATATTTGGATTAATAATTTTTTAACCGGTTATATTTATATATTTTTTGAATTTTTTATAGAAGATTTTGAAAAAATCTATTTTAATTATATTGAATTCTTTTTGTTTAATTTTTATTTTATTAACAAAAGTATTTATTATATTTTTTTTTATTTAACGGTTAATTATACCAAATTTAGGTTTTAAGCAATTAAAATTAATAATTCCAAAAAAAATAAATTTATTTCTAAAGATTATTTGCTTATTATTCGTATTTTAAAGGATTTGCTTTTAAGTAAATTTTTATATAAATTTTAGTTTTTTTATTAATAACTTTATTAAATTTTATATTATTTTATAAAAATCATTTGGAATTATTGATTTTTTTTTATTATTTTTATTAATTATTATTAGTTTTAAACTAATTATTTAAAATTAAATATTTGGATTAAAGTCAATAAAATCTTTTTAGAAAAAAATATATTTTATTATTAAAGTTTTTTATTATATATAATTTTTTTGTTTTTAAGTTTTTTTTTATATTATTTTTTTTTTTTAAATTTGTTTTTAAATAATTTTATTTTTTATAAAATAAAATTTTATTTATTATAATTTATTTGATTTTATTTTAATATTAATTGATTTTATTACTATATATTTAAATTAAATTATTTTTTTTTATAATAATTAAATTTTGCTATTAATATATTAATAAATATTTATATTAATTTTAAAATCGGGTTTATTAAGAGTTTTATAGGCGTAAATATAGTTATTCTTAGTAATAATAAAATTATAATTAAAATTTGCTTTTTTTAATAATTCTTTAGTAACTTTAAATATTTTATTTATTATAATTATAAAAATATTATATTCTTTTTTTTAAAGTTTTATTAGAATTTAAAATTATTATAATTTTTCAAAAGCAAATTATACTAGAATATTATTTTTATTGTTTGGATTAGGCGGCCTTATATAAATATAATTATTTTTGGATTTTTTTTCATGGATTAACTTAAAATTAATATACTTCTAAAAATTATAGTATTTACTTTAAAATCCATAAAGGTTTTGTGATTTTATATTTTTATTTATATGCTAATTAAAACACTATAAATATTTAGGCGGAGGGCAATATTTAACTTTGCTGTAATTTATTTTTATTTTATAATATTTCTTTTTTTCAAATAAAATTTATTAAATATTAGTAATTATTAGAATTTTTTATAATTTTTAAGCTATTATTTATTTAATTTTAAAATTATTTATTTTTTATATAATAATTTTTATTATATTATTTTATATTTTATTTTGAATTTTTTAGATAGTTTTATATAAATTATTTAATAAATTTTTTTTGATTTTCTTATAATATTATAGTTTAATTATTAAATATTTAAATAATATTATCTTATTTTCTTTTTCTAAAAAATATAGTATATTTCCTATTTTTTTTTTTTTTATAATTTAATATATATTCCAAAGATAATTTATTTTWTTTTTAATTTTTATAATAACTTTAAAAAAGCTATAAAAATTATTAAAATTTTTTTTTTTTTTTTGAAAAATATAGTTTATAGCTATATTCTTAAAAAAATCTAAAAAACTACATATAAATTTAAAAATAAATTAATAATTGTTTATAATTTTTTTTTTTTTAATTGGTTTTTAATTATTTTAAATTTTTAATAATATTATTAAACTTAGTTATAAAAAAGACGGTTATTTCCTTTGATGTTTTTTTGGAACTATACTATAATTTTATTTAAATTTCTTTGAATATATTTAATTTAATTATAGTCATTTTTACGGAATTCTTTAAGCATTATGGTCTTAAAATCTACATATATAATAAAATATTTTAAAAAGCCAAAAAATCTTTTAATGATTTTGCGTATTTTATATTCTATATATTCTATAAGTTTTTTTTTTTTATTTTAGTTATTTACTATTTTATGTTTTCGAAAGGTTTTATTTATAAGCTTTAAATACCTAATAATATCAATGCTATTAAAGTAAAATCCTCTTAAACTGCCTAAAAATAACATAGAATAAATTATTTTAATATATTATTTATTTGGATTATTTTTATTTTTATAATTAAAATCTTTTAAATTTTCTAAATCTCCAGGGCCGGAAAAAAAACCTAAATTATTATTTTTATTATTATTATTATTATTTTTTGGATTATTTTTTTTTTTATTTTTTATTTTTTTCCGTTGTTTTTTAGGAGCTTTTCTTTTTTTGGGTTTTTTTGCATAGATTTTAAAGTTTTTAAAGTTTTTTTTTTGGTTTTTTTTTTTTTGCTTTTTTTTCTTGTTTTTTTTGCTAGGGTTAGCAGCATTAAAAGTTTTTTTAAATGTATTAGGGGAGGTATTATATATTTTAGCGGCTTTCCTAAATTTATTATAATTAAATGCATCGTTTATTCTTATATATTAACTATAAGGTTTTTTTTATTAGATTAATAGCCCTTTTCCTAGGTTATTTAATAAAACATTTTCTAATAAAAGTTTTCCTTAAAAAATTAATAAATCTATTAGCTAAAAAATCAATAGACCTTTTTAAATATTTAATAGGCCAGTTTTTTAATTATTTAAAAAAAGCGTTTTTTAATTTAATAAATTTTGCGGCTTTTATGCCATTATAAATTTAAGTATTTTAATTAATATTATTATTAAATTATTTTAATAAATTATTCTAAAATATTATATAATTTTATAATTCTTTGGAGTAGCTATAATACTTAAAACAAAAAAAATAAAAAATAATAATATTTAATATTTTCCGCGGAATCCAAAGATTTTTGGTATTTATTAGTATTTCGGAAATTTATAATTTTTTTTTATTAGTTTATTTCTTTTTTTTATAAAATACCTAAAAGTTTCTATTAATATTCAACTAATATAACAATAATTATTTATAATACTTTGATTTTTTTTTTTTTGGAGTATTTAAATATTAATTTTTATAATTTCCGGAATATTTAAATATAATTAATATTTAATAAATTTTTTATTTTTTCAATATTTTAATATATTCCATTTTCTAATTTTTAGACGTTAATTTATTTGCTTATTTTTAATCTAAAATATACAAATGCCAATAATAAAGCTATTTTCACTATATTAGGTTACTATATTTGTTATAGTAACCTAATTCGGCTTCCTACATTATAAAAATCCAAATAAATAGCTTTGTAAATGTTATTATTTATAATTTAGGATTTAAATTAAAAGTACTTTAGTATTATATAATTCAAATAAAATATAAAAAATAAAAAACTGCTATTAATAAAGTTTATTATATATACTACTTTTAATAATATATTTTATTACTGTAATAATAGAATATTCAAAATTAAAGCAATACATTACCTTTTTTATTTATTGTTTGAATTACATGGAAAAAATAGCAATTAAGATTTTAAAGGCATTTTTATATTCTTTAATATAGGCTTTTTTTATATATTTAATATCATAAAGTGTACCTATTCCTTGCATAGGTTATTATATATGCAAAACCAAAAAAAAAAATAATCCCTTAATAGAATTTGGCATATAGGTAATATTATTTAAAGCTTAATTAAGGGACTAAGTATTAAGTATAATTTCGTCTTTATTATTAAAAAAGTAAAGTTATTCGCAGCCTATATAGGACCGGGGTAATTATGTACTTTGGTTACATACAGATCGATTCACCCCGTCACAATATATAAATAATTAAAATTTTAGGCATATTAAGTAATTTTTTTTTAATGTTATATAAAATAAAATTTTTTTGTAAATAACTATAAATTTTAATTATATTTGAAAAATAATTTTAAAGTTTTTGTTTATTAAAGGTTATATTATTTTAATTAAAAAATAAAGTGCTTTTGTTTTTTTGGATTTATTATTATTATTTATATTATAGTTTTAATTAAGTATAATAAATTATTTATTATTGCTACTAGAATCGTTACTTTTTTGCAATTGGTATTCGTTTTGCTTTTATAGAGTAAAAATATAAAATAATTATAATTTAATAAAAAGTATATAGTTTTATATTTAATTAAGTAATATATATATTAATAAATATTATTAAAATTTTTTTTAAATATAATAAATTTCTTCTAAATAAAAAAAGACTACTTAAGCTAATAGAAAGTATATTCTAATATTATGTTTTAATATAAATGCAAAAAATATTTTAGTAAATATAGCCAAAAAAATTTTTATAATAAAATGCTTATTTTTGCAAAAATAAAAATAAAAGTAACGAACTTTTGCAATTATATAATTAAATAATAATATATTAAACATATTAAATAAAAAGTTTTAGTTTATATAATAAAATTTAATTACTAAAAAATAATTTATTATAATTAAGGCCACAATCTTTGGAGTTTTTAAAATATTAAATATTTAATAGGCCATTTAAGTAACAAATAGCTATTTTATAACTAATTAAAAATCTATTAACAAATATTTTATATAGTAAAACTTTTTATAAGAAATAATGGTAAATTTATAAAAACTATAAATTTTTAAAATTAATTTATAATAAAAAAAAAATGGCCTATTAATAATTATAAATTTCAATAAATTATTAAAAATCTATAAATATATTTTAAATTAATAAAAAAATTGTTAATAAAAGCATTTATTAATTAAAATAAATCATTTAAAATATAAAAAAGTATTTATAATAATATTAATAAATTTAGAAATTTAAATAATTTTAAAATTAATATTATATTTTGCTATTAATAGTATAATATAACAAATAAAATAATAATTTTTTTTTAAATTAGTAATTAAGAAATTTATTAAAAATAACTTTATTATTTATATAAATAATAATTTTTTTATAAATTTAAAATAAAGCTTAAAAAAAAACAAAATTATAATAGTTTTTAATTTAAAAATATTAATATATTTATTATATAAGAAATAAAGAAATTTAATAAAAAACACGCTTTTTTAGGCTAGGGGCTTTTTTTTATAGAAATAGTTACTTAGGCCGATTTTAAAAATATTTATAATTAAATAAACCATTAGCCTATTTTCTTTGAAAAATAGGATTCTATTGAATTAAAAAAAAAAATTATTTATTATTTTAAATCTATTTTAATTTTAAATAAAATTTTTAAATAAAAAAAATAAAAAATAAAAACTAGAAATTTTATTATAAATTTTTATAAATAATAAAAATATACCTTTTTTAGCCGAATAACTTTTATACACCAAAAAAAAATCAATTACTTTTTAAAACTTTTTTAAAATAAAATTGCTTTTTGCCAAAACTTAATATATTATATTAATAGCCTTTTAAAATTTTGTTTTATTTAAATTAGTTTTTATTTTTAGAATATTATATAATATACTTAAAATAACGATTATTTAATTTACTTTATTTTTATTATTTTATTTAAAAATATTAAAATAATAAATTAAAATATAATTATTATTATTTGCTTATTTAAAATATTAGAATATTATTAATAATATTATTAAAATATAAATAAAATTATTTAAATAATAAAATATATTTTATTTAAAATAAAATTCTAAAATCCAATAAAAATCTTTAATAAAAAAAATTAAAAAAAAACAAAACTATAGTTAAATTAAAAAATTTTTTTTTTTATATAATATTTCTTAAGCTATTTAAAGCCTACGAGCTAACGCCAGCTAAAAATAACCAAAATATTACAAAAAGCATTTTTAATGTTTTTTTTAATAATTTAGCAACTTTGTTTAGTTTTATAGATTTGGTTTTGGATTTTATCTAATATTATATAAATAATTTTGCTATATTCATTTAAAATAAAATCATTAATAAATTATATTAAAAAATATAAAAAATAATAAATTTATTTAAAACCTTTATTATATTTTAAAACTAATTTTAGAAAAAAAAAAATAAACGAATATTCTAGGGAACCTATAAAAAAAAATATTTTAATATATTATTTAAAAATAATATAATAATAATAATAATTTAGCAAAATTTCAAATTAGTTTTTAATTTCTTAGAAATTATATTTAAATCTAAAAAAAACAAAATTAAAAAAAGTTTTTATAATTTATTTAATATCTAAAAATTAAAATTCCAAATTAAAATTCCAAATAAAAAAACAAAAATAATTAAATAAAAAGCTTAAAAAAAAAACTAAATAATTAAAAACATTAAAAAAAAATATAATATTTGATTTTGCAAATATTAGTTTATATTAAAATTTACTAAAGAATTTTTTATTTGTATTATTTAATTTTTTTTAATATTATTAATTTTTTTAATATTTTTATTTTAAATACTTTAAAACTTTATAATTAAAATAAATAAATTTATATTTATAATTAGTATAATAAAAATCCAAATAGCTTTTATTAGGATTATTTTAATTATAGTAAATTTGTTTTTTATATATTAATAATAAAAATTTGGCTTTATACTTATTTTTTGTTATTGCGTTTCTATTGCCCTTTTCTTAAGCCGCCAAACTTTACTATAAGCTATAAAACTTTTTAATAAACATATATTTTTTAGTTTATTTAATTAAGATCTTTTTCTAAAAATCAATATTTATAAAATTATAATAAAGAATATTTATATAATAGTTAATAACCAATTCTAATATTAAAAACTAAATATATATATTTTTATATATAATAATATTAGCTTAAAATTTAATTATAATTAAAATCAAATTTAAATATTAATAATTATAAAATATAAAAATTTTAAATATATAATTACTAAATTTTAAATTTTAAATTATAAAATTATTATTAAATTTTTTAAATTTTAATTTTAATATATTTATAATTATTTGGTTATTTCTAATATATATAACATATTTTCGGATAATTAATTTATATTTTATATTTGCTTAAAAAACCTAAAAATTATTAGAATTAAAATTATTTAAAATGATTTTTTTAATAAAAACCCAATTAATTTTAATATAAACTTAAAATAAAAAATTAATTTTAAAAAAATTAAATTTATTTATATAATAAAAAACTAATAAAATAAATATTAAATTATATAAATAAAATAAAACAAATATTTCCAATAAAAAAAATTACCTAAAAACTAAAAATAAATATTATTTAAAATTAAAAAAAAATTAATTGAAATTTAAAAAAAATATTTAATTAAGTAAAAATTAATTTAAAATAAAATAACCAAAAGAAAATTAGCTAAATACCTAAGTAAAAATTTAACTAAAACTTAAAAAAACATTTAATTTATAATATACTAATAATATTGCCTTAAATAATAAAATAACTTATTATTATAATTAATATATTTATTAAATTTAAAAATATTAAAATTAAAAGTTAAATTAAGCTTTTGCTATTTTTGCTTTTGTTTTTTTTATTTTAATTTTGAAAAAGCAGTTTTATTATTTAGCCAATATATATTTTATATAAAATTTTTTAATTAAAAAATCGTTTTATTTTTTGTATTATTTAAAAGTTATAATTTTAAAATTAAATTTATAAAGGAAAATTCGGAAAATTCAAAATAAAAATAATAAAAATAATATTATTTGCAAACTTTAAAAAATTATAATAAAAAATTATAAAAAGTTTTATTAAACATTATTATAAATTAAAAAAAAACCATAAAATTTAATTAATTATAAAGTTTTTTAATAATTGGTTTCTTTGGAAATCAAAGCAAAAATAATGCAAAAATTGGGATTTTAATTAAAATATAAATAAAATTTATATTATAAATTTAAATAACTTTAAATTATTAATAATTAATTTTATAAATTTAAAAAATAAATTTATTTTTAAAAACAAAAAAACCAAGGTAGTTTCTATAAAAAAATGTTTTTTTTTGGTTAAAATCCTATAAAGTTATATTTAATAAATTTTTAGATTTATTGTTAAAATCCAAATTTATAACTAAGGTTATATTTTTTTAAATTTTGGAAACGTAATCTTTTTCTATTAATTTATAGTTTAAACCAAGGATTTTAAAAAACTTTTTTTTTTAAAACTTTAGAATATTAAAATTTTTAAAATATAATTCGAAATTATAAAAATATAAAATTAATATAGTTTTAAAAATATAAACTAAGCCATAAAAAAATAAACTTAAAAATAAAATAAAAATAACTAATGTTTATTTGGCAAAACTATAAAAATCCAAAGAAAACTATAATATAAATATATTTTATAATCAAATACTTAAATGGATTTAATAGCAATAAAACTAATATAAATTTTAAATATAAATATTTAAATAAAATAATTAACAATAAAATAAATATATATTTTAAAGTAAAAATTTATAATATATTTATATTTAAAATAATTTATATATATTTATAAATTAAATATTATAATAAATTAATATTTAAATATTTTTAATATAATATATAATTTATTAAACAAATATATATTGTGACGGGGTGAATCGATCTACATATAACCAAAGCACATAATTACCCCGGTTTTATATAAGCTGCAAATAGCTTCACTTCTTTAATAAAACAAACGAAATTACATCCAATACCTAGCCCCTTAATTAAACTTTAAATAATATTGTTTATATATCAAATTTTATTAAAAAAAATTTTTTTTTTTTAGTTTTATATATATAATAATTTATATAAAAAATAAATATATTTTATAATATTAAATATATAAAAAAAGCTTATATTAAAAAATATAAAAATATCTTTAGAATTTTAATTGCTATTTTTTCTATATAATTCAAATAATAAATAAAAAAAGTAATATATTGTCTTAATTTTAAATATTTTATTATTATAGCAATAAAATATATTATTAAAAATAGTATATATAATAAATTTTATTAATAGTAGTTTTTTATTTTTTATATTTTATTTAAATTATATAATGTTAAAATACTTTTAATTTAAGTTTTAAATTATAAATAATAATATTTATAAAGTTATTTATTTAGATTTTTATAATATAAAAAACCAAACTAAATTATTACAATAAATATAATAATTTAATATAATAGAAATAGCTTTATTATTAATATTTATATATTCTAAACCACAAACAAACAAATAAACTAACATTTAAAAATCAAAAAATAAAATATACTAAAATATCGGAAAAATAAAAAATTTATTAAATATTAACTATATTTGAATATTTTAGAAATTGCAAAAATTAATATTTAAATATTTTAAAAAAAAAAAATCAAAATATTATAAGTAATTATTATTATATTAGCTAAGGTATTAATATAAACTTTTAGATATTTTATAAAAAAAAAAAATAAACTAATAAAAAAAAATCGTAAGTTTCTAGAATATTAATAAATGCCAAAAATCTTCGGATTCCGCAAAAAACATTAAATATTATTATTTTTTATTTTTTTTGTTTTAAGTATAATAGCTATTTTAAAAAATTATATAATTATATAATATTTTAGAATTATTTATTAAAATAATTTAATAATAATATTAATTAAAATACTTAAGTTTATAATAGTATAAAAACCGCAAAATTTATTAAACCAAAAAATACTTTTTCTAAGCAATTAAAAAACTAGCTTATTAAATATTTAAAAAAGTCTATTGATTTTTTAATTAATAAATTTATTAATTTTTTAAAAAAAACTTTTATTGGAAAATATTCCATTAAATAATCTAAAAAAAAAGCTATTAACTTAATAAAAAGGATTTTATAGTTAATATATAAAAATAAATAATATATTTAATTATAATAAATTTAAAAAAACTACTAAAGCATTTTATATTTTTTC
>QYSG01013646.1:0-17101 GCA_003988875.1 Lachnum nothofagi
CTGTGTTCGAAAAGTACCTGAACTCGACGACAAACTTTTTGTAGGAGTCAGCAATGAGGACTAATGTATGACAGATCCTAAGATGTTGTTTTTAGGACACATTAATCTAGTTTGGTGTTTCGCCGTACCTGGAAGGGGTAAGTGACTTTCACGCCTCCTTTCGTTGATAACTCTTCCTCAAACCTCTATTTATTTGGTTGACCTGCTTGTTTTTCTCGTAGCTTTGTTGGTTTTCTATATGAAATCATTGATTTGTTACATCGCATTCCTCGAGTACTGAGGAAAGGTAAAGTTCGTTTAATTAAGGTAAGGCTTGATTTCTAAAAATATAGGTGTTTAGCTTTTGGCAAAGGTAAAGTTAATTATTTATAATAAATTCTAGTTCCATTACCTGATTTTGCTTATACTTTTATAATCATCTTTATTTGAAAGCTATAAGTACCGCTAATAGTTCATTTATAATTATTTACTTTAGATTTATTATTTATTTTTAGTAGCTAGGCGGGCTCCATTTTAAAAGTTTTTCTTAGCCTTAGTACTAAACTTGTTTAACTTTTTTTAAATATTAAATAAACTAGTATAATTATTGTTCTTCTAAGCTTTACCATTAGTTGCTATAGGAACTAATTAAGTTATATTTTAGTTACCGGTATTAACATTAGCTAAAAGAAATACTACTAAGCTAGTAAATTTATTATTAATAGGGAAGTTACCGCCGTTATTGCTATTAGTAAAAGCAAAGTTATTTTTTTTAATAGAAAAAACAGTAATTACTTGATTTATAATAGTTATAGCATTATTTTTAATATTAATAATATAAGGCTAAATATAAGGGTAGTTATAGAGGTAGCCAAATGGATCATTACGAGAAATGTAAATATAAGCTCTATATTTCTTTGCTTTATCAAAAGCTTTTTTCATAAAGGAGACAAAAGTATTTTTATTAGTAGCGCGTAAATTAAAAACATTAGTAATAATATTATAAAAGGATTTAGCCTGCGTGCCTATAACGTTATTGCGGTTTATATTTGAGGTAAAACTAGGGTTTATAGTGCAAACAAAATTAACCTAAATTACTTTGTTTTGATTTCCCTGAAATATATTAGTAGTAATATTGATGATTTCCGTAAAACGGTAGTTTATTTCTTTAACCGCCGAATTAGCTTTAGCCTAAATAAAAGTATAGTCATGTAAACGCTGCTGGTTCGTATAATGCGTAATAGTAATGTAATTTGTAGTTTTGAAAATACCGTTGTATACCATAGTGGTCTAAAGGTTAATAATAAAGGCCGTAATGTTTAAATTAGAATAAAAACCGGTAACTTTATTACGCATTTTTTCACTAAATGCAAAAAAAAAATAGCGGAAAAATTCCTGGTAATCTAACCCAAATATCTTATTAAAGTAATTATAAACCTTAATAGCTAGGTGTATCTTTTCTAAGTCTTTATTAGCTAAAGGGGCATCCTTGATTTGGTTTTAGTAGAAAAGCGCAAAAATGACTTTATACATATCTGCCACGGCTCTACACTAGAAGTACAAAGTAATACAAAGCTAATAATTATAAAAAAAATAATTAAGAATAAACATGCCCGCCTTTTTAGTAATTTTAGGGAAATTAATCATTGGGACTTAAAAACAAAGTTGCATATTGTCACCAACCAGGATTAAATTATCAATATTAATGTTACCGAGAATAATACCAGCTTTACCAATAAATAACTTGCCAATTTTATTAATAATAACTAAGTACTAACAAAGAATACAAATCTTTGAATTTCCTACATTATTGCAAATTATGCCAGAAATAGCTGCCATTTCTTTGATTTTTGCAAAAACATTAGTAATAAAAGTCTTTAAAGTTTTAAATTCTTTAAATAACATACCAGCTTTTTAAACTTTATAATCACGGAGGTTTTTTAAAAGTTCAGCAAAAACCGGCTTATTAAAATACGTTTATACAAAGTTAATAGTATATTAAGTAATGTTTAGAAAAGCTTTTTTGAATTAATTATTACAAACTTTTTTAATAATTAAAGTTTATTATTTATTAATAATAATAGTAATAATTATAAATGCCTTAGTTTTTAGTTTTTCTTTAGGAATAAATTTATAAGTAAAGTTAATAACGTCGTTTTTTAAAGTTCTGCTATAGAATTTAAAAGTAAAGTTTTTTTTAGTATAGTTTTTATTATTAATAATAATAGTTTTAATTATGTTTTATAAAATATAATTAAAATTAACAAAATTATATTATTAATATTTAAAATATATATTTTTAAAAGCTTTAGCTTTTTTTTTTTCTTTGGATTTAATTAGCTTTTTTTTTTTGGGCTTAGCCGGCTTCTTTTCCTTGGGATCATCCGGATTAATTAAATTATCATTATTATTATTATTATCTTTTTTGCCAAAGTTATTTAAAGTGGAATAATCTTAGGAAGCGTTTTTATTATTGCCTTTAGGTATATCAACAGTAGCGGCAATAATAGCAGTGGAAGTTTTGGCATTAGTAGCAATAGCCTTAAAAGCAATAACATAATTAGCAATTTCTGCGTTTTTAGGGAAAGCGGCTATAAAATTAATGAGTTTATATATAGCCTGGTCTTTTTCCATGGTAAGTTTTACGGCATTAATAGTATTAAAGCAGTTTTTATTAGCTATAAACATTATATAACTGGTTTTTACTTTGGAATTATAAACACGAATAATAATGCGTTTTTTAAAAAGAAAAACAAAAGCAGCATTATTTTTTGCCTTTGAAATAAACTTATTGATTTTTTAAATAAAGATATTAATTGGCTTGTTGAAAAAAGCGGTAAACATAATGACTATACCTGGAGTACCAAGGATAAAAGCAAAGAAAAAGGCTGCGAAAAAACTCGTCTTGCCTAAGCCAGAAATGCCACAAAAAATGGCGAAACATTAATCAAACTTATTAACTAGCACAACAAAGAAATATTCAAAGATTTTTTTATATTTTTTGCCTATAAATCTTTTTTTTATAAATTTTTTGGAAATAAACTAAAGAATAAAATCGCAAGAATCATATATTCGTATATTATGCATTAAAATATACTAGGCCTAGTTCTTAATAGATTCTAATGGCTTATAATCCAAATCATTCGGGTAAATCTTTTCGGCTAAAAGAATAAAGCAAAAGCTATTTATAAGTATATTTTAGCCAATAATAATATAAGATTCTAATTTAAAAAATATTAAATACATAATATTAATGCAAACAAAAGTAATTGATTCAATAACCTTATGCATTTGGTTAATATTATATACTTCATATTTTATAACTGGAAGTTTTGTGCAGATAAGAGGTCGAGATTTCTTTTTATTTTCTTTTGCATTAAGGGCGGATTTCTTATATATACGGATTAAATAACCGCAAATTTCACTTTACAAGCTCCAAGCAAAAGCCTTAATAATACTAAAAATCCAAGATTCAAAATTAATAATTTGCTTAGTATTAACTTAAAAGTTTATTTTTAGGGCATCTTCAAAGTCAAAATGCAAATTAAGTTTAATGGCTTTGCTGATATTTTAGGCGTTAAATTTAAAAATTACCAAATAGCTTAAATTACTAGCATTAGTTAATTTAAGAATATGAATAATTCCACTAAAAACATTAAGTTTTATAATATTAAGTTTGCGGTTTTTCTTAATTTAAATTATATAAAAAGCTAGGTAAATGCATATATCCATAACTTTATAATAGCTATAAATAGATTGTATAATAATAAAAAGGCAATTACCGGGATTCTTAAAACTCCCGATATTAAAAAACACTGTTTTATCACCAATAGCAAGGTTTTTGCTATGTATCTTTTGCCAGATGTTTGGGGTTATAAGATTATACTTAAATTTCCGTTTTACTCCCGCAAATATACCAGGGAAAATTTGGCCGTTATTAACATAAAAATAAATATTAATAATAATAGGCTACTAGAGAGATTTGTTGATAATAGCGGTTATAGCTTTAATAATCCGAGCAAACAGCTTATAATACTATTTATATTAATTAAAAAAATTATATTAAATAATAGTATTTTTTATATTATTAATAATAAAGCAAATAATTTAAAGGCATTATTTATTTTCATTAAGTTTATATATATATTTGATAATTTAAAGGATATTAGAATAATTTAGCTTAGTTTTAATTTAGGCGCCGTTATTATTAATATTAAATATATAAATATTCTAAAATTTGCTGTTTTGGCCGAAATTTAAAAAATTATTTATAATTATAATAAATCCAATAATTAAATTTTTACCAATGAAAATCTGGTTTATAATAAAAAAGTAGTTTTTAATGGGTATTATAATAAAAAAACAAACGAATAAAAACTATTATTTATATTTAATAAAAGTGATTTTAGCACGGATTTTATTATTAAACTAATAAATTAATAGTATTATAAGATATTGCAAAGCCTAAGAAAATAGCTTAGAATTTTTGCAAATAACTTTGCTAATTTATTAGTTGAACTTTTTTTTTTTTGGGGGAAAATATATTAATTATTTATAAAACTTATTATATAAAAAAGGATTTAAATGAAGTTTTTCTATAAAAAAATCATTAAAACATAAATTAATAATATAAAAATAAACTTTACAATCAAAGACTTATTCCTCAAATATAATAAAAACAATAACTAAATTTAAAAAATAAAACAATAATATTAAAGTATAAAAATAATATATAAAAGCAATATAAAGTTTTAAAACATTGGCAAAAGTAATTCTTATAATAAAATTAATATTATAATATTAAAATATAAAAGAAAAATTTTTTAAAATATAAAGTTATTATAATTATTAAATTAAATTTAAATATATTATTATAATTAAATAATGCCAATTTTAAAACAATCAAATAACCAAATTTTAAATAAACCAAATTAAATTAAAAAATCAAAAAAAAAAAAAAAAMAAATAATAAATAATAATAATTAAAAATCAAATTTCTAAATATAAAAAAATAAAATTTAATAAATTACTTTTTAGAAAACTATTAATAAAACTATAAATCGCATTTACCAAAATTAGAAATAATTGCATATATATATTTAATAGTAAATAAATATGGCAAATTCAATAAAAGAAATAAAATTACTAAGCAAAATAAAGGGGATAGCCACAAATAGTAATAACGGCAACTACTTCAAAGGCGATAAACCAAATCATAGGAAATATCAAAGTTTTTTAACGCTGTGCCCAAAGCATAAATAACCTCTATACCCTTATTTAAAAAAATTTAAAAATTATTTTTAAATTATATAAAATATTAAAAAATCAAAGTAATAGCTATTAGGGCAATCCGCATAAATTATAGCTAATTAGTCGATATTTAAAACTGCCAAATTTACCTCCGCCAAAGTATTATTAATTAAAAAACATTTAATATTAAATTAATTAATTTTCGGAAAATAAACTTTTAAATTATTAATATAATATTTTTTTGTTTTTTCATTTTTATAAAAATTAATAATATAAAATAAGCTTTTAAATACTTTTTCTATAGCAAATCTAAGTCCAAGCCACCGTAATTCAAACTTTTGCTTCTTTGCTTTATTTAGCTAATAATAACATATAAAAACAAAATCTTTAATTTTTGGCTTTATTTACTATAATTTAAATATTTGCTTATATTTTATATAAACATTTGCAATAATAGCTGTTATATTATTTTATAATTTTTTTCGCTTTACCTATAAAAAGGACCAATGCTCGCCAGGTATAATAGCCAATGTTTTATAATATAATTATAATTTAGTAATTTTTTTTTTTTTGGTTTTAAGTTTTTGTTTTTTATTAAGCTTAAAAGATCTTAGCCAAATAAAAAAATATTTAAATATAATATTAATAGGGGTAAAGCCATAGATATATATAAATCTAATATTGATTACTAGTTGAATTTCGCTACAAGCCAAAGGCCAAAATAGAATTAATTAAAGCCCTTTTTTAATAATTCATTTATATAATTATAAATTAATAAACTAAATATTATATTTAATAAAACCAATGGATTTAAAATAAAAAATAAAAATATAACTAATATTAATTCCATAAAACATAAATAAAATATTAACTTTAGCCACTATAAAATATAATTTATTATTAAAATATATATTATTAAAATAGCCAAAAATTAGGAAAATATAATTTACTTAAAAGTCAAAGACCGCGGCAAAGTCAGCTACAACGTATGCTTTCATAAATATAAATTTAAAAAAATAATCAACTATTAATAAGATATATTTTTTATTATTCGAATTTATTGGATTAATAGGGCCTAGAAAATCCATATTTATTATATTTTATGGCTGGAATTTAAGCACATACCTCACTTTAAAGCTTTTTTGGCGTAAACCTATACGCTAATAAATATTACATAATAAATACTATTCTTTTATATTTTGTTAATATAATAACTAATAAAATTAACTAATAAATTTATATAAAATAAAAGCTAAAATAAAATAACCATAAGTATTATAAGTCCATTTAAAAATTAAAAGTATTTTATTATTAAAAATATATTTTGCTAATTTAGCTAACTTTATTTTCTTAGTATAAATAAAGTGATTTCCGGTAATTTTATACCTAAAAAACTATCTAATAATATATTTGCATTTTAAACATTTAAGGTACTTGATTCCAAAATAACCTTTGTTAAAATATATAATAATTAATCTATATATAAAATAAAATAAAAAACAAAATAACAATATAAATTCAATTAGTTTTTCGCTGGAAGATTCACGCTTAAAAGATACCGCAAAAGCCATTTTTTTTAAGTCGAATCTCATTAGTTTATCATAGCAGCCAGGGAATCGGGACAAGCCATTAGCTATTTATACCAAATTCGTTTTTCTAGGCCAATAATAAATTTCCACGTTATATTTAATAAAATAATTAAGCCAATGCATAACTTTCCCATGAAAATTAATGCCATTTTATAGAATTATAACAAAGGCTTTATAATTAATATAGACTTTAGTAAAATAAAGACTTTCTATAATTAGCCACTTTACTTCGGCCAAGCACCGAATTACAGCTAATGTTTTTCATTTAATGGTAATATATTTAGTTTCTACATTTAAAAAACAATAAAAAAAAAATATTATAATGCAAATTTGCTTTTTATAAAATCCCGTGGCTTTAATATCAAAAAAGGCGTTAGCTAACTGGAAGAAAACCCCGCCTACTTCCGTAAAATTCGCGTTAATACAAAGGTAATATTACTTAGCCGGGTTATTTCTAGTTATAGTATTATTAATAATATAATCTTATATATAATAAAATAATTATTTTTGATTTTTTTTCCAAATAAAATTATTAATATTAATTAATTTTTTTTATATTAATTTCCGTTCTAAAAATAATATAATAAAAACTTTTTATTAATAAAATATTCGAAGAATTTTAAAATGCTTTAATCGGCCGAAAATAAATATACAAAGAAAAAGCATAAAATAAAAGAAATCTTTTATTTTTTAATAGTTTTTAAATTCCTTTTATAATGCTACTTGGTTATAATACTTAAAAAAAGGTCATAGGCCTTTAAATATAGCGAAGAATTTTACTATATCAAAAATACTAAAAAAAAAATTGCTTTTTTTTAAACTAAAATTTAATGGCATAAAAGCCATTCGCGGAAAGTATTTCTTATGCAAAAAGGTATATATATTATTAAATCTAATAGCTACACTAAAATAATCATTTATAAAAAAAATAAAGGCCGCATTTTTATAATTACTAATTAAAGTAAAAAAAACAAATTAAGCATTTAATTTAGGGATAAAACCGAATACTAAATTAGTAAACTAACTATATATATAAGATACTTTTTTAAAACCTTAACCCATTCTGCGGAATAGCCATTAACCATTAAAAGCAATGATTACTACTTTATACTTATTATTTGGCTTAATCAATACAGTCTAATAGCCATTGGTAATATTATATAAAAAGAATACTTTAAACTAAAGTTTAATTAAGGTATCCAGTACCTTTTCCAAATTATATATAAAATAAACAAATTTAATAATAAAAAAGTTAACGGATATAAAATTATATATTATTTTTAGTTTAATGGATTTTTTTTTTTTAAAAAGAAACTTTGTAATAACTTCCTAAGGACTTAAATTTCGGAATATAATATTAGCCTTAGTTATTTAAAGAAAAATAATAGCAGCGAAATTCTTTTTCTAGCGCATATATTGTTTAGATTTGCATAATATAGGAATAGCACCTAAAATAAAATCAATAAAATAATGAATTAAGTCTATAGAATAGATATTGCATATATAAAAAATAAAATAGTTTTTCTAGGTATAAAGGAATCGAGCAGCTTAGGTTTGCTTTTCTGGGGTATTAACCAAATCGCCGAGCTAAATAAAACTAAAATTAAACCATTACTTAATAATATTTAATAATGTATTTGTTAATAATTAAGAAATAAATTTATAAATAATAAGAAAATAAATTCCTAAATTTTATTTAATAAAATAAAAAAGTATATAAGAATTAATAATAGGTTTGGCTTTAAGGCATTAATTTAAAATATAATTTATAAATATAATTTTAATAATATATATTAAATTAATATAGGTTTCGAAAACAAGGTTTTGCTTAGATTTAAGCTGCTTTTTACATTGGTAAAATATTTAATTTTTTATTAATATAAAACTTTTTTTTAAATAAAAATATATTTAAATATATTTATAGTATTTTTTTAATTGAAAATATATTTAAATATATTTATAATAATAATTTTAGTTAGTAATTGCTTAATTTTATTTTTAAGGTTTTTATTAGTTTAACATTAATTATCATTATAAAAATCAAAAGATATATTTTCGATCTTACCTAAAACTACCTTAATCTTTGGCATTAATTAACTAATAATAACTAAAATATTTATAATATTGCCTAATTTGCCTTTAATATATAAAATACCTTAGTAATAATCTTCAATAGTATCTATATAAGCCAACTAATATTTAAAAAAAAGGAAATCATAGGTATCATCCATACCCATAATATAAGCTTTAAAAATAATACGGATACTTGCAACTATAATTTTAATTATAATATATTTAAGGATTTTAACTATTCGGCTATTTGCAATTTTAATAAATTATTTTTCGGCAAAAAAATATTTTTTTAAATTTAAATAATCAATAGTATTTAAACTGATAAACTTAACTATTGCACCTTTATCAACCATTGTTTTGGAAATAAACTAATTATTTACATAAAAATTAATATAAAAACAAATTATAGAATCTATTTTATTTTTATTTAATTTTTTATTAAAAATCTGAAGGAATTGTCCATAAGCAATTGCAACTATAACAAAATAAGATCAATGCTTAGGCTTGCAACTAAAAACAATTACTTACAATAATCTAATTAACTAAACTTTAATTTAAAAAAATCAATTAAATAATTAAGCAAAAAATAATATAACCAATATTTTAATAATGAAATTAATAACGCTAAAACAAGCAAATTAAGTTTCTTCCATAAGCTTAATTAGGATTAAATTCTTTGGTTTAACTGCTGGCGGATTATTTTTAGTTTATGGTTAAAAGGGGTTACGGGCTAATGTGGGTTAATTTAGGGCAGGAGTTTCGTTTATTTCCTGATCATTGATTTTAGTTATTTGAGGAGACACGTTCTAAGTAGATGAAGCGCCCTTATTTCGTTGGGTCTGTAATTGAGAAGAGGTAAAGTTGGACTTTCGCTTTTTTTCTTTGCCTTTAGAGCTGCTTGGTTCAGAGGTCACTTCAAATGTCATTTAAAGGCGTTCTAATCGAGGTTAATAATTAATTCCTGTAGCTTGAGTTTTTGTTTCCTGTCGATCATGACGAGGTGCTGAACAATCAACTAAAAAAGCAGAATAAATCATAGGCTATTTATAAAAAATCGCCGGTAGTACAGATTTGATATTATTCAGTGAACTGCTATTTGGGTTCTTTAGAATACTAATTAAGATTACTAGGTTTTCCTTAATAATTCTAGCGGAATGCTTGTATTGGTATGTAGTCCAGTGACTAATGGGAATTAAAAGCTCGGAAGCAGCTATATAAATAGGAATAAATGCAAAAAATAAAGGAATAGGATTAATTTGGCCAATTATACTAGGCGGAATTTTGCATATAATTTTAATATATATATAATTATTTTTATATTATATATTAAAAACATAGGATTCCGGGCAATTATTATTTATATAATTATATTAAATATAATTAAAATAAATAATATTTTGGAATTATATTATTTTAAAAGTAATAAAAAAGTTAGGGATAAGTAGGTTTAAACGATAAAAAAGTAAAAGTACCGCAATCATTAAAATAAAGAAAATCTTTACTTTATATTATAACTATATTATTTTAAGAATCTTTAATATTTTAAAGTTAAGTTTTACCTAAGTTAAAATAGTAATAATGTTAGTTTTATTATTATTAATATTTAAATTAAAAAAACTAAGTTTTCCAATAAAACATATAATAATTACAAAGACTTGCCTAACATTAGCAAAACTATAGTTTACAATAAATTGCCTATTAGTATTTAGTTTTTGCGCTTAAACTAAATAACTTTGGATGTAGTACTATAGATCTATGTTAGTTAATTCTTTTAATGTATGTTTTGCTAATTCCGGCTTATATTTTATTAGATAACAATTATCAAAAATAGCAATTTGTTTTAAATAACAAATATTTGTTTTGTTTTTGCCTTGGTAAAAATTATATACCTTTTGCTATATTAGAAATTTAAATTTAAAATAGTTTTATTTGCCGTTATATTTAATTAAAAAAGCATTTTTTAATTTTTGCCAATTTCCTTAAATGTCTTTTCCTAAAATTATATATTAAAATTTAGCTTTATTACCGAGTTCCTAACGAAAAGATATCCGCAGTGTAAAGGCTCGTATATTACTGCTTATATAATTAAAGGCATTAAATTTAAAAGCTTTAATGTATTTTTTAGCGTTTTCGCCGGGTTTTCCTCTAAAATCAGGCTAATTAAAAATTATGGTATATATAATAGGCGGTAGATTTGCATTAATAGCATTGAAGTTAAAAACTAAAAAGTTTTTAATATATATAAAATATTGTAATATAGGTAAAATATCTGCTTTATATTAGTAGAAAAATAAAGGTAAATATATACAAAGGTTAAAAAAAGGTAATTATAGAATAAAATATATAAAAGCAAAAGGATTTATAATAGATTTTTTTTCAAATAAAAAATTATAATATAATAATTTAAAAATAAAAAAAATTAAATTAATTTTATTTAAATATATAATTGTTGATTTTAAAACCTATTAATATTAAAAGAATATTAATTGCTTTTTATTAAATGTTATTTTTAGAGCTTATATATCGTTTTTTGGTCCCATTTAAAAGCTTTAGTTTACTTTAAATATTAAAAATATAAGAAAAAGTTATAAAATAAGGTTTAAATATTGCTATAAGTAGACTTAAATAAAAGAAATATTAAAATATTATATTTAATATTTTATAGAAAATATTAATTATATAAATATATAATCGAAGTTAAGTAATTATATAGTAAAATTGTTTTTATTTGGAAATTATAAGGATTAATTATAAATATAAATATATTAAAATAAATGGTTATTGGAGGCGTTAAATTAATCTAAAAAACCTAATAAAAATAAAAATAAAATAAAAAGATGTTTCATAGGGATTATATATTGCAAATTTAGTGGGGAAAGAAAAAGAAATTGTAAAATAAAGCCTGGATATTACTATAAATAAATTTAAATAAAAGGAATATTAAGCGCCGTGCCTAATGCCTCGCAGAAATACTTAATAAAAATAAAACAAAAGTAAAATACAAATAGGTTTATAGACGTTTTTACCTATAGAAAAAAGCTATTAAAAAAAAATAAAGTTTATTTAATTAAAGTAAGGCTTGATTTTTAAAAGTATAAATACTTAGCTCTTGGCAAAGGCAAAGTTAATTATCTATAATAAGTTCTAGCTTTATTATCTGATTTCGCTTGTACCTCCATAGTACTCTTTTGAGTTCCTCGAACTGCGGCTATCCCTTCGACCGTATCCGGGCCTATCGGGTCCATACACGGACGTGCATGCTAAGCGAGTGAATTTTAACTTTATTTTGTAATGCGATAAACGTGTTTAATAAAGCTTTTCTTTGGTAGTTTTTTTATATGGCAATGTATATTTATTTTACTGTTTATTTGCGGTTTTAATAAATAAAAATACTTTTCGGCGCTAAAACTTAAAATGGCGCTAACTGCATTTTATAAATAATTTTAAAAATTTACTAATCTTAATTTTTTTATCTATTATTTTTATTGATTTACATTAATAACTATTAAATTTAATTACTATACCGTTTATAATTATTATTAAACTTTTATTTAAAATAATTTTTGTATACAGAATATCTTCCAAAGTAATATAACAGGAAAAATCGCCATAATTAACAAATAAATCTGTTTAGCATTATAAATATAAAAAACTATTAATTTCTTATTTTTTTTTATTTAAATTATTAAATAAATGATTTGCTTATTTTACTATTATGTTAAAAATTAATTTTCTTTTATCTAATAATGATTTTTTTAATAAATTATTTTTTAATTTCAAAGCTATTATCTTTTAAAACTTAAGTATTAGTATATTTTCTGCAAATTGGTTATAGTTATATTAAACGTATTAAAATATCCTTAACTTTATAAATATTAAAAATAGCTTTATTTTTTTTAAAAAATTTAACATACTTTACCGCTGATAACTTCGATTTTTATTGTATACCATATATATTTTATCGTTTACTTTTTTTATACTTTTTTTTATATAAGTTTTTTTTGATATTTTTATTATAAATATTAATTCCTATGCTGCTACTTTCTATAAATAAATTACTAGTTAAGATACTCGTTCCTAGGTTTTTATTTTAGTATACAATATTTGTATATTTATTGTTATTACTATTTATATTAAATTAGAAAATAAAAATAAGGTTTCGAACTATTAGAAATATTTTATTTATTATAAACTAATAAAACAAATGTTTTATTTTTAATATAAGTAAATTAAACGATTTTTTAAAATTTCAAATTATATTATAAACCTTACTACATCACAAAAACGGAAATGTAAATAATATATAAAACTATTTTTATTATTTAAAATTATAAATTATTTTATTATTTTATATTTTACTACTAATATTATATAGGTTTGTTATGCTTTTTACCGCTATTTTCTTTTTTTCCAAAACCTTTTATATAACAAATAAATAATTAGATTTATAGGCAAAAATATATATATAAAAAAGGCTAAACAAAAGCCCATCAAATACAAATATTAAATATAAGCTTTTTACAATAATAACTACGTTATTAACTTTTTATTTAATTTTAAAAAAAATGTTAACAGCACCGCCAAAATAACTAAAACCAAGCTATTGTTTTGGATTTTTTTAGCAGTTTTTTATTTAGTTAAATTATTACTATTTAAAAATTATTAATTTAATATTTACTTTAATAATTTTTTTTTAAATTACATATTTTTCGAAATTTTCCGCAAATTAAACATTGGCGCTATTGGAATATATTAATTGGGAATAACTTTATATATTTTTATACCAAAACAAATAGGCCGAAACTAACAATAGAATTATTTTATTAAATATATTACTTAATTAGTAAAATATAATATTATTTATTAGGCTTTTTTATGCGCCAATGGATGTAATATTTTTGTATAAAACAATTTTTTTATATTTTATTTTATTAATATCATTTATATTAATTAAAATTATATTTTATAATTTTATGTATACATTTATTTATATAATTTTATTAGCAAAAGTACATTTAAGACCGTTTTTCGCAAATATATTATAATGTTTATTCCTATTTAAGACAATAACTATAATAATAATATAAATAAATGTAATTTCGCTAATTAATTTTATGTTAATTTTTGTATATAATAGTTTAGTTTTTATAATTAGCTTTTTTATTTTTATTATTTTTTAAATATAGTATTTGTTAATTTTTATTTTCTTTAGAAATAGTTTTAAAAAAATATAGATATATTAAATATTCCTTTGTTTTATATAAACTTTGTATATTATTTTAAAAAATGTATTATTAAAGTATTAATGGAAGATATTTTTATTCATAAAAATCGCATTGTTATTTGCAAATATTATTATTTTATTACATTAAATATTTATATTATTTTGTTTAATAATTATATTTTTGTATTAGTTCCAAAAAAAACAAATTATTATTATTATTAATATAAAATTTTTACAAAAAAAATAATTTTTGGAAAGGCTTTTAAAATATTTTAATGGTATTTTATATATTATATTTCTTTATATAAATGCTACTAGTGTTTTTACTATAATTTAAAAGTA
Source organism: Lachnum nothofagi (assembly GCA_003988875.1). Lineage (NCBI taxonomy): Eukaryota > Fungi > Ascomycota > Leotiomycetes > Helotiales > Lachnaceae > Lachnum > Lachnum nothofagi. Next base: position 14,458 of record QYSG01013646.1, read on the forward strand.
GAAAATATTATTTCCTATAATAAAATATTGCCAATTAATAGTATTTTATTGGGGCTTTGGAATTTAAGTATTAGAATACTAGGATTTTAATTTAAAATATAATTTAAAATAGTTTTATTATATAAATTTAAATATTTTATAATTAATATAATTATATATTTTTTAGAATATTTTATAATAAGTTAATAAAATAGTAACCTTTTTTATTATTTATTTTAATAAAAAATTAAAATATTTTAATTATTGAAGTATAACCGAGTATTTAAGTTTATATTAGATCCGCGTTTTAGTACTTACGGTACTTAATGCCTGTCCAACAGGCCCGGATACGGTCAAAAGGATAGTACAATATACCTCAAAATCTTCGTCAGTATTAATAACGACAATGAATTTTTCATTATTTCTATTTTTTTGCCCTTGGCCTTACCGCACCAAGGCCTTAGTTGACTATAGCAAATACTATTAAACATATATGTCAAGAAACCATCCCTCCCCGCAGGAGGGGTCACGTGTACTTAGTCAGCCAGGGGGCTATATATGCCCGTTTTGGCTCTTAGTTACAGGTCAACTTACATTTACCCAATTCATTCCTGACACATTTGCTAAATATATAAAAAAACTAATTATTTAACTTTAGTATATAATAACAAAAAAGGCAGAAATTCTATTTTTGAACTATTTATTAACCTTATAAATGCGGCAATTACAAGTATTAATAATAGGACACAAGGTTAGATATTTATGTAGTATGTTCGGAACATGTCGGCACCTGATTGCCCAGCAAACTTCATTAGTTCTGCGTCCGAATAGCCGTTTGCTTACCACAAATTAGCTGATTATAATCTAGAAGATTAGGGAAACTTATTGTTTATTTTGACAAACCTTTTATATCTGGCATTATGGACAGTGATATTTTTAAACCCGGCGCGCTGGGCAGCGCTTGACAGCTGTTTGGCGCATAGGGCAGACTTTTGGATTTTTCCGGTAGGGCCGTCGTACAATATAGCCTGGAAAATAAGTATGTTTTGTATCTCATCGGCTTATTCCAAAATCTAGTGATTATCGTACTCTAAAGATTCAAAAGCGAAAATTTCGTTGGCCGTCTAATAATACCTAAACGCGCTACTAGCCAGCGTAATAGCAAAAAAGAACAAAATTAGATTAAAAAAAACGGTAGACCAGTCGTCGTCTCGAACATTGGATGCTCTGGCCTGTTCAGTGTCAGCTGGAACTAGCAGTTTTGCAATACAGAGCGGGGGAAGCAATACAGAGCGGGGGAAGGGGGGGGGGTTCAGATCTCACCTGTTCCGCGAGTTATGCATTCCTTTGGCAGCATCCCTCTTTATGCTCATTTGGATCTCTGGTCGCCCGTCCAAACCCCATCCGACTACTATGACGATATTTTGATGAGAACCGTTAGCTTAAATAGACTCTAGTATTGCATTTCTTAAAATGTTAGCAAAGAAAAGATATTTACATAGTAGCGCAACCTTTTCCCTGTCCCTGCTTTAGCAGAGGATTCAGTTAACTCCCTTAGTTTAGCGGATGAAAAGCAAAAGAAGTTCATCTTAGCACCGAACCCAACCCAAGCTTTTTTATAATTAAACTTATGCCAATCATTCTCCTAGACGACAGATACTAGGATCTTATATTTCTTTAAGGTTAGGTAGTGTCGAGCTCGATGAGCAATGGACAAGCCAAGTTTTACCTTAAGCCTCGTCTTGATATGCTTTTCATCTGTTGGCATTAAAACGTTCGTGACGGGAACCAGACAGTGGTGGCCGCGGGGTGTCGCACTCACATTGGTAACTGACTTTCTAAACTGCTCAGGAATGCAAATGCCGGTATCTCGCTCATACCCTAAGGTAAATCGCCGCGTATAGCCACGGACCGTGTCGACAGTCGGCTTTTCTTCCAGCTAACCTTTAGCTGCCATTGTGAGGAATTCGGCAAAGTGCTTCAAAGTACGTAGATCACACGGAGTCGCTCCCGAATGGTCTCTCTCATACCTACAAAGAAGAAGCGAGCCAAGCGTCAGTATAGTTCTTAAGCTTCAGATTAGAGATAGCCTTATGAGGAAGAACTTACTTTCGCCATACCTCCATCTGCGTTTTATATACCCCGCCTATATATAGTAGGATTTCGGGGAAAATAGGGCGATCATCGATACCAGTTATGTCATTATTAAACCCATTTTTTCGCGCCGCTTTTACCTTTTTTCCTACTACCTTTTTCTTGCCTATCTTAGAATGGTGGTTTCTTGCGATTATAAGCGGAAAATTCTAGAACTTTCAAGATAAAAAAATGAGGGTTTGCCGAGGACCAAAAATACAAAATTCTTCGTATCACTAGCTTAGTAGTTTAGAATTCCAATAATGAAAAACAAAGCGTTAAAGGTAAAAAAGAATGGTTTGGATGAACAGCAAAGAGAGCGGGCAAGGAAAGAGAACTTAAAGGCAAGAATCGCGGCAGAGAGTAGAATCAGGAATGCATCGCAAGGCAGAATTCCATCTTCACCTTTGCAATAACATTGATATTCAACACTAGGATGGTGAGCTCGGGAGCCCATCACAGCCCCCCTAGAGCCCGTTCTAACTCCCCTATATCCTTCTCGCCAGGAGTTGACACTTTCAACTGTAGTGCG
>QYSG01013657.1:0-15646 GCA_003988875.1 Lachnum nothofagi
CATCGATGGCAGGCACATACGCATAGAGAAACCCGGCCCAACAGCCCCCGGCAACTCCGAGAGGTATCCGGGACTAGGTATGCCAAAATCATCCAAAAATCCTGACGAGCGAGGAGACTTTGTTGTGGATTTCAAGGTCGTGTATCCGTCTTCTCTAGACAACAGACAGAAAGCAGTCATACGAGGAGCGCTGGAGGAGCTTGAGCAGACTGCGGATGTCTCTCAAAGGGCATACTAGCAGGTGGAAAGAGAAGCCTCTGGATAGAGACAAGCTGCTGGACTTACGATTGCTTCAGAAAGCCTACAAACAGCGATGAAGAACCGAGATCCAGTTAACAGAACTCTTCGATGTTCATGTACGGAATAATACCTCCTACTTTGTTCTCAATTATAGAGGACAGGGTATTCCTCAGAACGCAAACTCAGGCACCCGGCTACCGAAAGCACTTTAGTGGCAGCTGGACCAGCCAGTGCAAACGCAAGAAAGCAGATGGAAAATTCCACATCTCAGGAGAACATGTAAAACCTATATAACTAGTAGAATGTCTCTGGGAATTGTGGTCATTCTTGTCCGGAAGCTTCGCGGGAGGCGACAGGGCGCTTTTCCTGATTTGGACCAGCGCACCAGCCCAGATGATCGCACTAGGGCGCTTAAAGGATCTTCTAGCGCACATCCACACTTAAAAATGACTCTAGCTATATGCTGGCTTATGCAGGTAGCCGCACATATTCCCATTTATAGTCCTACCATCCCTCAACACTGGCGCTTCTTCTACGTTCCAAGGGCCCTGTCCTATTCTACGATCGCTATGACAAGCCCGCTCCTGCGCCTGCCTTATGAAATCCGCAACACGATTTTCTCAGAGGTCCTTACGTCGAGCACAGGATTGTTACACATATGTCTCCATATCGAGGATGATCCTTGTTGCGAACGTGTCAAGCAACACCAGGCACCCACTGGCATATTCGAAGTGAAACGCCCAGAGGACAGACCACTGACAGCAAAATCGCGCCCATTCCTCAGCTCCTTCACGATCAATCCAGGCCGGAAATCTACATTCTCAAGTTTTGAGTTCGAGCGTGGTGCCAACGTTAGCCTAAGTCTTCTGCGAACGTGCAGACAAATATTCGAAGAGACGAAGAATATGCTCTAGAAGTGCAACACGATCGTGCTTTCTCCTGAGCAGGTCTTCGAAGAAGACGCCGCTTTTAAGAAGGTTCGTCACTTGCAACTCTTTCTATGGGAAGGTCATCATTGGCACTGGGTCGGAGAGTATCTAGGAGATATGTTCAACAGAATTGTAAGATCGCATCAGGAGGGCGTCTTGAAGACACTGGTAGTCAATGACTGTATGGACGCTGCAGAAAGTTTTATGGGGATGCAGGCGTCCTTCCAAGGGTGGTCCTACTACCCCTTCAAAAACACTAACCAGACTCTGGGAAAAGTGCCGAGAAGAATAATTTTTGACGTCCCGTGTTCATCCGAGAAGAGTGGATTTCCGCCTAGCTTTGCGCGTCGTTTATATGAGCGAACCATAGATGACACCCATCGAATTTTCGGGGGCGAGCTTTGGAGCGAGGGAAAGCTCATATGGAAAGATGGTATCCGCGTTGGTGATATTTCAGAGGGGGACAAATGATGGCCGCTCCAAACTCAGTATTCCACACGGGCTAGGATCAAACCACCGTTCTCAAAAATCTCTCCTCATCCCAAAGCACCATTCCCAATCTCCATCAACTTCCTTTTCACGCCTTCAAAACTCAGCTCCACCTCGCCCCTAACACACCTCCAGAAGTTCGTCCCGGCAAGAATCTCATCACTCATCAAAAACCACCACTTCACCGCAAACCCCTCGCTGATCTCCCACCCGTTCTCAACCCACGGACTGCTTCCCCAGACTCGCAGGTCTCCCGTCGTCAAGTCATTCCACATCTCCCCAGCGCTCACGTTAAATCCCAAAAGCTTATCTCGCAGCAAGGGGATAAGGATTAGATCGACGTATGGCATATGCGGGATGATGGATTGGAGTGGTGTGGGAGCCAGAGAAGGCGGGTACGTGGGTGAGGGAAGCAGGGGAAGGGGCACGTGTTGGGGAACGCCGCAGTCGATGGAGAGGAGGGAGGCGTTGGTCAGGATTGCGGAGAGGGTGGAGAGGCCGGCGACGATAAGGTATGTCGTGTCTGCTGCGGGGTCTGGCGTCTGAGGTGGAGCCCAACTATCCAATTTGAAACTGGTCGCGGGCGAGGAGCTTGGGCCAGAGAAGGGAATGAGGCTGGCCTCCTTGGATACTGCCTTTCGTTGGCTAAGCTCGGGGGTATTAGTGGCTGAGGTAGTAGCGGCACCTCCATTTGGCTGGGAATCCGTATTCCTCGTTATCACAGGACTCGACTCGCTAGATGGTGGGCTCCGCTTCTTCCTCGGTTTCCGCCCATGTTTCGAGCCTATCAATCTATTCAGCCTTTACTCCAAACCTCCGATTTGTCACGGTGTCTATTTACGGTGTGCTCTCTGCGCCAATCGATTCTGGATCTTCTTCCTAGTTGCTGCATCTGAGATCTTTGTCCAGTCATCTTCCTCTGGCGATCGGATGTACGGGCTCCATACTTCCTCCATGACGGGACTGGTGATGGAAATGAAGTATGAGGGAAGGGGGTTGGGGAGACTATATTCTGACCATTTAAGTATGTCAGCTTGATGTGATGAGTAATTACGTTGCGCGTGGAAGTGGATGAGGCCAGTGGTTCAGTAATCAGGAAATGGGAGTTGACCAATCAGAACGGAGCAAAACTTTCAATAAATCGAATGCCAAACTTAATTTTTACGCCTCCTAAAATATCCCGAGAGCTATGCTCACTTTGAAAGTTCACAGGAACCGGTCGTGCTCTAATACCCGCGCCAAGTTGTACTCCTCATCCGGGGTCCGGCGGCCCGGTATAACAGACATGACAGGGACCACGCCTTTTTTATTTTGCAACGAGTACATAACAAAATATCCGAGGATACGAGGAACGTCGCCGTCATTGCGGTAAGTACACCGCTCATTTTGATAAGTCAATCATTGTTGCCATCACGTGCCATGCCCCCCCTTTATCCTTCGCTTACTAGCTTTCTCAGACCCCAACATCAGCTCTTCTCTCCCACCTCCTCCATGCTTTGTCCCATGAGCCTGGACTCTCCACCACAGTCATCACGCGCCAGACAAGCGCAAAGATACCACTGCCTGTCGCGCATCCTCATAACCATGCTCAGGAAAATAGAACCGCGAATAGTCATCACAATTCTTCTGAGGCCAAACATATTGAGGCTTCTTTCTCAGACGACGATCTAAGGTGCCAGCTCCGAACCACAAACTCAATCATCTGTATACTAAGCGGCAGCGACGTGCATCTCCAACCATCCCTAACCGACATCACAGCCACACTCCCCACCATCACCCTCTTCATCCCCTCCGAATTCGCCCTCGACACCTCAAACCCCGCCATCCGCAGGCTCCTCCCACCCAACCAAACGCGCTTCGAAATCCAGAAGAAACTAATGCAAAGCAGACTGAGATGGAAAGCCATCTACCCAGGCGTGTGTCTCGAAGAAGGGCTGAAATCCGATGGTGTGCTGGGTATTGACAGTGAGGGAGTTAGTGTTTCCGTACTTAGTATTACGCTCTATTACATAATAAGTAAAATTAAAAATACGAATACGGGCCGTAATGCATATAAAGGGCCATATTCCCAGCTATAAGTAATATAAATGCTTTAATATAATATTATTAAACAATATATTATAATATAGAAGCTTTTTTGGTATTAAGTTTTAAAGGGGGCCAAAGTACAGAGCTGCAACTAATTAAAAGTTTAGATTTTAATATTAAATTAGTTAACTTATAATTAAAATTATTTTTATTTTTTTACTTTTTAATTTTTTTAATTTTTTTAATTCCATTGATTTTATTGATTTTTTTATAATTTATTAATTTTTATTAAATTAATTACTTTAATATAATTCTAAAACATTTAAAAACAAGCCTTATAAAGTACGAAGTTCTATGATACCAGTAAATCCATTATTTAAAAAATAAAGTATACAATAATAGTTTTAATTTTCTTTTTATAATTATATTTCTCAATTTTTTAATAAATTAAAATAAAAGCTTAATTAATAATTCCTAATATTTATCTAAATAAATTTATACTATTTTTTTAATTTTATAGTATTAGTATTATTTTATTAATATGCCGAAGGCTTTAAAATATAACTTTAATATATTTTTCTTAAAGTTAGCTTATTTTAATATATAATTAAAAAAATTAAAAACCAAATTTAAAAGCAAAAAAATATTTTTAATTATTTTTAAATTTTATAATTTTATTTTTAATAAAATATTTGCTGTTATTATTAAAAGTATACTATAAACCGCAAATTCTACGATTATAAAGCCAATTATTTAAATTTATATATTAAATATAAAAATTTTATAAAAAATTTTATATAAATTTTTATAATAATAATTTTTGTATATATAAATAAATATAAAATAATTGCTTTAAAGGAAAGTTTTTTTTATTAAAAGCTTTTTTATTTATATAAATTTTTTTTATTTTTTTTTAATTTTTTTTAATTTTTATAATATTTTTATTATATTTACCTATTATTATTTTTGTTTTTTTGTATTTATATTACTATTTTTTGATTATATTATCAACTATAGTTTATTGTTTTAAAAGCCAAAACAAAGTTATATAAAATAATTTTCTGCTAAACAAAAAAAACCTTGATTTTACGTTATTTGCAAATAAAAAAAATACTATTATTATTAATGTTTTTAAATTAAAAACTATAAATAAAACTTTAATTAATGCTTTAAACGCCGAAATATTGCCAATTTTGTTTTTTTAAACTTTAAATAAATATAATTTTTTTTATATTAATATATATTAATATTTATTTAAATAATATAGGTTTATTTTTTAGTTTTATTTTTTTTATAATATTTTACTATTATTATAGCTTTATTTAGAAATATATATCTAATAAAAACCTTTAAATTATTTATATTAATAAATAAAGAAGAATTTTTTAGAAATGCTAATATTATAATAAATAATATTTTGAATTTAATAGTATTTATATTATTAAAGTTTATTTTAAAGTTTATTATAGCATTAATAATAAATCTAAGTGCTAAATATAACAAAAATATATTTAAATTTTTATTTAATAAATTATATTTAATGTTTAATAATTTACTGGTTTTAAATGCCGTTATATTTAGTTAAATAACTTTAATAATAAAATTTTATTATATAAAATTAATTTTTATATTTTAAAGTTTTTAATAATATATTAATTTATTTATAATAATGTTTTTATAAATATAATAAAATATAAAGAATTCTATGTTATTATTAATTATATTAATAAAAAAACCAATAATTATATTTTTGCTTATAATTCCACTATTTAAAAATAAATAATTTATATTTAGGAAAAGTAGGAAATTTATTAGATTAATGAAATCTATTATATTTTTAACAAAATTTATGTTTTTATTAATTATTAAACCGCTTTTAACAAAATTAACTATATATTTACTAATATTTAATTTACTAATTATAACAGTAAACTAAAACAAATAACTTTTGCTTTTTATAAACTTTAAAGTATTTATATTAATGTTAATATAACAAATATTAATCTTAAAATTATTAAAAAATTTAGCTTTTAAAATAATTTTAGCTATTTTATTATAAATAATATATTACCAAATAATTATTTAATAATTAAATTATTAAAATATAAGCTTTATTTTTCCTTTTTTTAATTAAAGTTAATTTTTAGATAATATTTAAAAAAAAATATAAAATTATATAGAATTTTTTATACTATTGGTTTTATTGTATTAAGTATATTAATTATTTTAATATAAATATATTATTATTTTATAATAATAAAAATAATTATTTTAACAAGTATAATACCTAAACTACTAAGAAATAATAGACTTTTACTTAATTCCAAATAGAAATATAACGGCGATAAAATACTCTTAATAAGGTTTATAACTTTTCTATTGTTATTTACAGTTTGCTACAATATTTTTAATAATAAAAAAAACTTTTTCAAAAAGTAATTCTATAAAATAATAAAATTTAATAGGGGTTTTAAGCTAAAAAAATTAAAATTTTGTTTAAATTTATTATTTAAAAAGCCTATAAAATTTAATAGCAAAAATACCCCGCTAAATTAAATATTAAAAATCAGTTTAGCAATAATAATTAAAAGTATTTAAAAAAGGTTAATAAATTTCTAAAAATTTTTATAAATACTATTAAATTTATAGAAAACTATTTAATAACTTTTAATTAAATACTCTTTTCTATAGAATTTATTCTTAATTATTTTAAATAAAGTAAAATAAATATAAAAACCCCGATTTTAAATTTAGAAATAATTTTATTTTAAATTAAATATATAAATGATTTATTTCTAGGTTTTATGCTTAATTCCAGCTAGAAAAAGCTTAATAAATATTATTTTTTAACTAATATTACTTTAGTTTATATTATTATCATAGTTTTTAATTTTTTCTAAAAGTAAGTTTATTTTAAAAACTTCTAGGCTATTAAGCATTTAGAGTAGTTAATTAAAAAATATATTAAAATTAAAGCTTTTTGGAAAATAAAATATAAGTTTACTAATAATACTAATTTATAAAATATTATAACTTTTAAGTCTTTAAAAAATACACTAATTACTTATTTATAAGCCAAAAAAGCGAGCAAAGCTGCGCAAAATAAATACTAGCGCTATATTGCAATTATTTCTTTTAAAAATATTAAAAACATGTATTTTTAATGGTTTAAAAAAATGCAATAAAAGCATTATTCTAATTTTAGCAAAATAGCAATTGATTTATTTTCTATTCCTGTAATAAATATTAAAGCCAAGCAAGTTTTTTCTAGTGCTAAATTAACATTTACTAATTTTTGGAATAAACTTTAACCGAAGATTATTAAAACCTTGGAATACTTAAAATTATAAATAGGCCTTAGCAATTAAAACAATAATACTTTAATAAAATTAATATAAAAACTAGGATTTTAAAATTATTCCCATTTTATTTATAAGTTAATGTTTTAAAATATTTAATTTTAATTTTTTAACATATATTTTAATTTTTTTTAAATGCTTTTTATGCTCCAAATTAAAGTTTTTTTAATTAATTTAATTTTATATTAATTATATTAATTTTAATATAAGTTTTGCAGAGAAGTAATATTATTTTTATAGTTAATAATATATATTATATAATATTTGTTTATTAGTATATTGCTAATAATATATATAATATTAATACTTCTAGAAATGCATACAGATTTTTAAATATAATACTAAGGGTAATATCAATATCTTTAATATACGCCACTATATTACGGACGTATACTAACTCCCTCACTGGGTATTGATGTGCTGTGGGGCTCTGTCGTCGCCTTTCCTGGACATGAGAATGTTAGGATCTCGGTTCCAAGATGCACAGACGTCGCGGCGCAGATTGTTTCTGCTGTTATTGACGAGGATGAGGTAGATATCTCTAGGGGCGGGATGACCGCTAGTCTGGGTGAGATTGTGAGGTTGGTGGGAAGGGAATTGGGGATGGGGGTTGATAGGTATAAAGGTGATTTTGAGGGGGCGAGAAAAGAGGCGAGGGAGCGGATGAAGATGGGGTTTTTTGATGGGGGCGTTGCGTTGATGGGAAGGGTTGCTGTTTGGGATAGGAAGGTTGGTGCTTAGGAGGGGTGGAGTGGGGGTGAGAGAGTGGAAGGTTGGGAGGAGGATGTAAGGAGGACTGTGAAGGCTGTGAGGGAGGGTGGGATTGCGGGTGAGGACTGTGGGTGTTGAGACTTATTAATCCCCTTGCTGTAAGTGAAGTACATGGCAAATTTTCACTTTATGGATCGTTGATGCGGAATTCGCGTTTCTCTTTCCTCCCTTGAAGCACCTGCAAAAGCCAATATTCCATACCGCCCAAGACGCTTACTCTCGCCTAGATGGATTCTATTGGACATCCGTCAAATAACCCATCAAGGTCCATTCCGACAAGCCAGCGAGACGGCTTGATATCGACGGGTGTATCGCAGTCAAAGACGTAGACCCAGAGAGCCATTGCTGAGGCTATCACGCATGTCTTCAGGTAGATGAATGCCTTGACTGGGTGTATTAGCTATATTTGACGAAGGTAAAAGGTACTTCTGTTTCAATCGAAAAGTAACCTATGACCGTTAGGATGGTCCATAAAACGGCGAATAATAGAACGGTAATTGACTCGATCCGTACATTTTTAAATTTTTATGACCAGATCCATATACTTTTAAAAATAATGACTCGATTTATACATTTTTTTTTTTAATATTAGAATATGCTAAACTACTTTATTATATTAAATTAAATATTACTATATAATAATATTTATTTTATATTAAATCTAATTTGTTATTAATAATACTACGAATTCTATAAATATAAAGTAATCTATAATTTATACATTTTATATATTTATTAATCGGATTTGGCTAATTCCGGCTGATTTCGGCTGCTTTTGGATTTATTTGGATATATATTAAATAACATTAGAAATTCCGGAAAACTCTTTAAACATTAAAAATAAATAAAACTATTCCTAAATCTTGGCAAAGCCTTAATACTAGAAATATAAATGGCAAAGCCTAAAAAAGCAAAAAACTATTTGAAAATAATAATAATTTTTTTTAGAAAAAATTTTAAAAAACTAATAATAAAGAAATATTTAAAATAAAATCAAAATCATATAAAACTCTAAATATTTGCTTATTTTAAGTTTTTTTTTAGAAATTTAACTAAAAAAAATTAAACTAAATAAACTAAACAAAAAAAAAAAAATAATTAAAATATTAGAATTATGGGTATATACAAAATTTAAAGTAAATTACTATTTATTAATTTATTTAACTATTTGCGTTATAGCTATTAACTTACTTAAAAATTACAGATTTACTATATATTTCGCTTGTTTTAATATATTAAATAATTAAACTTTGTAGTTATTTGATTTTCCGATTTTTCGAAAAATAAGTAAAATAAAATATTATTTTAAATAAATTTTGTTTTTAAATCAAAAATAAGAATTCATTTGAAACATAAAATAATCTATTAATAAATTTCTATTATATATTTTATATAGTTTGTGTAATATATTTAATACATAAAGCAAACATTTTATTAAAATAAGCAAACAACAAAATCCATATTATTTAAATAACATTTAACTACAAAGCTATTTTATAGAATTAGCGGAAAAAAGGCCATAGCCAGGGCAATAACAATTGGATAAAAATTTGCCATTATAGTAATAAAAGAGAAGAATAGGTAGGAAAAAAGGTTTAAATGGGAAAGAAACAAAGCCAGTAGAAGTCAGTAAAAAAAAAAAACGCTTTAAAATAGTAAGTAGGATAAGTAAAATAAAACAAATAAAATAAAACAAACAAAATAAATTAAAAATAAAATAAGTAAAATAAATTATTAATAAAATTTAAAATATATAAAATATATTTAGCCGTAATACCGTTTAATTTTATTTTAATATTTTATTTTAAAATTTTATTAATAGTAAATTAAATATCTAAGGTGGTAATAAAACTAAAATATTAATGAAAACGTTTTTTTTTTTTGGTAGGAATATTGTTAATAAGTGCTCCAATTTTCTCCAAAAGGTTATCAAAAATTTTATTAATTAATTACTATATTATCGCCGTTTTTTTGGGAAAGTTAGCAATTTCCTCCCTTATTTCTAGTTTAATTAAAGGTTTTATATTTTTAATGATATTAAAAACTACTTTTTTACTATTAATTAATTAAATTAAATTATTTTAATTATTATTAATTAATATTTATTGCATTTAAATATAAAAAAAATATTTATATAATTTGAATTATTTTTTTAAGGTTAATTTAGCTAGCTTTAAGATGTTCTATTGTTAGCTTTATTTATCGAAATTTATCTATAAAACTTCTCTAAGTAAGAGCCGCAAGTCCCTAAATAGCGTCTATAATAGTAGTACTACTAAAAAGGAAAGATATTATATTATTAAACTTTTATAAAAGTATAATAATGTATTCGAAATCATAATCCGCAGGAGTAGCAGCGGCAGTAGCAACAGCGGGGATCTAGCGAAAAAGTATGTTAGCAAAATCGAAAATAATATATAATTAATAAAAAAATATTGTTTTTAATGGCAAAATATTGTTTTTAATAAAAGTAATGCCGTAGTTAAATATTAAAAAAAAAGGATTACTAACAGCTATCGAAAATGCCTAAATAGCAAAGTCCGACTAATCCCAGTTAAACTAAAAATGCACATAGATTCTAAATCTGCGTACATATAATTAATACCGGGCTTTTAAGCATAAATAAAACTAGCTAGTAATATTAGTACAATGTATTTTTAAAGTTAATTATTAATGTAAACTAATAACTAATTATTCTGACTTCTATGCTATCTTCCTAGATATTATCAAAATAATATTAAACATTAATTACTTTATTTAAAAGCTTTTATTTAAATTATTAATAAAAATAATTAGGCTAAAAATAATAAAATAAAAAACCTAAATCAAATAGAAATTTTATATAAATAATTATATAAATTATAATTTTAATATTAATTAAATTAATATATATTCCTAAGCCTAATAAACAGGCAACTTAGCCAAATTCGCGCTTAGTCGCATTGATAATTCCTTTTTTTTAATTATCAGCCTATCTAACTTTACAACAACGATAACATATATTTAATATATTTATTACTGTTAATAATACCTCCTAAATCGAAGATGCAAAAGCATTTGCCTCCTTTTATGCAAAAAAGCGGATCGTTATAATAACTTTTTAATTTATAATTTTTTATTATTATTGCTAAAATAATAGGTTACTAAAACGCCATCGAAAAAAAGAAATAGAAGGATTTAATATTATTAATTGATTTAAATCACAAATAAAATAATATAAAAAATACAAAAAAAGATTACAAAGCCTTTATTTTTGACTTTGGCTAATCCTAGGCGTTTATTATTAATTCTTTTAATAATTGTTTTATTTTTAGATATGTTAAAAAAGATTATACATTTTATTTGTATTTTTAGTATTTCAAAAAAAATAATATCTTTTTAGTAATAATATATTAGCTGTATATTTATTTTTTAATTATCTATTAAAAATTTGCAGGCAAAAATGCTGTATGGTATTTTACATGGAAAATAAAACAAAATATTACTTTTAATCGTAGGATTAACATTAAAAATATCTAATAATACACCGATTTATATTATTATATGCTAAATATATTATATAAACAAGCATACCAAGCAAAAAAACGAATCCTAGCAAATATTAATAAAAACAAAAGCACAAACTTCTAATATTTTCCCGACTTTATAAAAAAATTACAAGTTACCGATAAAAACAATTACTGTTATTTCTAAATTAATTAATATAGCCAAAGATTTAAAGTTATTTTTATAGTATTAGGCCTTTTATGCAAAAACTTCCCAAACTTACGCTAATTATATATTCTTAATGGTATTTATATCCAATCCAAATATACTATAATGCTATTAATTATAACTACTATTGATACCAATAATTATTTGCTTTTAATTGTTTAGGCGCTTATTCCTATTAAAAATAAAATCTAATAAAATTATTTTTTGCTTTATTTTAAAAAAGCTTTTAAAATCAATAGGCCAAAAAAACGCAGCGGTTTTAATGATTTTATATTAAATGATTTTGTTTTTATTAGTAACCAAAACAAAAGTATTAAAAACATTATTGCAAATATTTTTTTTAATATTTATTATAGCTATTATTACTAGCATTTGGCTAATAATCTATATAAAAAATTTAGCAAGAAAATTCATAATGCCTTTTGGCTATTAGCTAAAATTCGAATTATTAAAGCTACTTAAGCTATTTTAAAAAAAATTATTATAATAAATAAAAAAACAGTTAAATTTATTATAAATATTAATTTAAAAAACTTTGCTTTAATTGTTTTTTTTATAGGTTAATTTAGCCACGACATTAGTAATATAGCAAAATCACTTAATAGCATCTAATTTAATATTCGGGATTTTTTTCTTTTTATAATGTTTAATAAAATCAATTAATAGATTATAAAACTATATTAGGAGCATAGTAATTTTAAAATTATGCCTAAAAACGATAGTATATTATTTAATTAAATTTGGAAATTATTTAAATTTAGAAAAGCATAAGCTTAAAGTTATATTATTATTTTTTTGTTAAATACTAAGTTTTTGGTTAAGACGCCAAAAAGCTATTCCTAAATCATTATCTTTTTAGATTTTAGTAAAAAAGTCCAAAGCGGCAAAGAAATAAAAATAATACTAAAAAGCAAATGCAATTATTGGATATATTAGGAATTTGCTTTTTTTTGTTTACATACTATTACTACTATTAAAAAAATCAATTAAAATCTCTACTAATATATTTATTAATAATATAAATTTAAGTTTTATTAGCGGACTTATAAGAACCCTATTGTGTTAATAAACTTAAAATATTTTAAAACTAATGATATTATTTAGTTTCTAATTTAACGCCATTGCAAAAAAAGGCTTAAAATTTGATAAATTTATAAACGCTATTTTAAAAAAATTAAAAAAAAATATAGCTAATATAAATAATTTAATTATTATAAATTCTATTGTTTTAATTAATTTTTTTTTAATAGTTAAGTTTAATAAGTATATAATACAAATGGATTTTTTGATTTTGATATAGCTAATAAATTCAAGGAATAAAGTAAAAAAAAACCAGAAAATGCCCAGTAGGAAAAAAATAACAACATTGAGTTTCTTACTAAATCCAAACTTAAGGAATATAACTTTAACGATTAAGCTATAATTTTCGATCTTTTAACCAACGCCGACGAAAAATAGCTTGCTTAATGGGAATAGCGAGTATGGCTAGCTGCTATTAAAGTTTAATAATAAAAGCTTATCGAGCAAAAAGCTATTTTTAATGCTAAAGCTAAGCGTTTTAATAAAAAAAAGTAAACTAAAACTAAAAACAAAATAATTATTAAATCCAAAAAATAGCCTAAAGCCAAAACCACTAAAGCTAACACTAAAGTAATATTAGATTTAAAATATTTTATTTACTAACAAAAAGAATATATCGCTGTTAAAATAGCAAAAATTACAGAAAAGCAGAAATGCCATAAAGCAAAAAAATCTTTGCCACTAGATTTTAATTGCCACACTATACTTAATAAAGACAACGATGAAAACAATGATGACTATAAATTAGACGATCCATTTACAAATAACATTATTTTTAAAATAATTAGAACTATTAAGTTCCTTGCCTAAAAAGCTTTTGTCTTTTAAGTGCTTACTTTTGCTAAAGAATTACCAGTATGATTGCCTCCGCCAAAGAAAAGAGTTTATTAACTCTTTAATATTACTAATCCTTTTTCTAATTCAATTAAAATATTTAAACAATAAATAGCAATATCATCGCTAATAATTTTCCGCTATATTAATAAAAATCAAAATAAAATAAAGAATTTAAAAAATATATGTATTAATATAAATAATTCCGAAATTAGTGGCTTTGGCAATAGAAAACAAAAAAATAATAGTAATTTTAGGGAATCTAAATAGCTATTATTATATTAACTAAAGAATATTCTATATAATTAGCAAAAAGCATAAATTAAATATATAATACTTTATTTTTACTTTATATAACAATTTTATTTTTTATATTTGCTAAAAATAAATTTTTCCTAGAATTTTTTTTAGTTTTAGAATTATATTTAAAAATATTATATTTTTAATTTTAAACAATTTAAATAAATAATTATTATATTAATATAATTTAAAATTAATATATTAAATAATAATTTATATTAAAATTAAATTTTTTTTTGTTTTAGGCTATACTAAGCTTAATTAGGCGTTTACCAGCGAGCTTACCATGTAATTACTATTATAATTAATTAATTACAATATATTAACATATTAAAAAAAAAGTGTACGAATTGAGTCATTATTTTTAAAAATGTATGAATCTGGTTATAAAAATTTAAAAGTATATGGATCGAGTTAATTACCGATAATAGAATGGTTTTTGTGGAATGGTCGATTGGATTTGGCATGATTATGTCGAGAGCTTGGTCCAACTAGCCCTGTGAATAGACATCAAATTCTACTGGCACTTTACGATCGGATGGCGTAACTTCTATCATTAACTTTATCATGGCCTCGCTCAGTACTGAGAGGATTCTGATTCGTTCAATTGAGAGGAGGCTTGATTTCTAAAGGCACAGGTGCCAAGCGCTTGGCAAAGGCAAGATTACAGTAATTATCTACGATAAGTTCTGGCTCTATCACCTGACCCAGCTTCTACCTCCACAATACCTTGACCCCCCTCTACATGACGGGTAAAATATTCATGAATAGCAATATTCACGGCCATTCCCCGTTTGCCCTTACAATCATAATCTAGGGTGAATCACCATCGTTCTCACCCTATTATAAAAGAACTTTATCTGTCCAAACGGACCATCAAAGAAGCGAGTACATTATTACCTAAGTCTACAACGGGATTTGCTATGGGCCCAAGTTTACCAAGATACATGCCAAAATCGGCGGGGGAACTGTCTCCGGTATGGAAACACTGGAGCTGTTGCGGAAGACAAGATTGCATGTGGTCCAATCAGGTAGGTCTCACCTTCTTCCAGTTAGCCATGCTAGAGCTGATCAGCATAGCCGTGCAATATTAAGAATCATTCAATGTGGCTGCACGCGCGGCGAGGATGCTACCAATGCAATAGTGATTGCTGCGAGCATTTTGGGAAGACTGTGACTGTAAATCAGGGGACGGAGAGGAAATAAGAAGTTGGGCGGGGGATAGGGATAGATTGTTTGCAAAGTTGGGGAGACGCCGAAGTTCATTCGATGCATATTCGATGTACCAGATGCGGTAGCGTAGCTACGAGACTGGCAAAAAATTAAGCACATCATGCTTTTGACATCTCCATACGTATTACGCGTAACTAGCATCGGTATTATCAAGAAAGCCTCTCATAGTATCCAACAGAGTAGTACCCATGTACCTGCAAAGTCTGACTCTTTCCCCTTAAGCCCAAAGACACACCTCTGTACTACTTATCTTTACCAATTGGCACCACGTGCTTCAAACTCCTTCTTTACGTCCTCGTCAGAAACAAAGTGGCTACCACTGCCACCGCCGCACCTATATCCGCCCTCCACCTTGGCAAATGCATACCCATTTACGCATTGTCCAACACTTGAAACGACGTCAGCTAAAACATCATTCTCCACCTGCTGCCCAACTGTGTAGGAAGATGGGGGTTGAGTCTTTGGGTTCGGCGGTTCCGGTACGGGCTCCGGCTCCGGCTCAGGAGCTTGCTCCACTGGTTCTTCGACCGGAGGAGGTGGTGCTGTTTCCCCATCTGGATCCTCTCGAGCCGCTGGCGGAACTTCCTCCGGCTTCAACTTTGCCGTAAGCCTCTCCACGAACTCCTTCGTTATCTGCTGCGCCGTTTCCAGCGCCATCTCATGCAGTGC
>QYSG01013668.1:0-112180 GCA_003988875.1 Lachnum nothofagi
TTTACTTTATTTACTTTATTTACTTTATTTACTTTATTTACTTTATTTATTTTATTTATTTTATTTATTTTATTTACTTTATTTACTTTATTTACTTTAGGGAAACCCCTTAGGACCCTTTTTTATTATTATTATTATTATAAATTATAAATTTATATAGATTATAATAGCTGTAGTGGCTATAATAGCTATAATAGCTAAATAGTGCAGTATTGCAGTAGCGTAGTGGCTGCAGTGGCGCAGTGGCATAATGGCATAATGGCATAATAGCTAAAATAGCATATACGGGCCAGAAATGCAGATATATGCCTAGAATATGCTATATAGACTATAGGCATATGGCCACCCTATTAAAATTTAGTTTACTATTTTAAAAAGCTATATTACCCGCAACTTTAAATTTATTATAAAAGTAAAAACGGCATTTAAATGCGCTAGTTTAGTACTATAAGCCAGTATTTTTTTAATAAAATTTACGGGTTATGGCTAGGGCTAGTATAGCAATTAGTCTAGCGGCTAAAATAAACAAAAAAAGCACGGACTAGAATTGCGGACAAAATTAATTATTGGTTTGCTTAGCCATAAAAATGGAATACTTTTGGACGACTCTCTAAAATTACCTAATACAATTGACAATAAGTCTCCCCAATGCCCGCTGCGCTGGGCAACAATAAGTCTCCCCAATGCCCGCTGCGCTGGGCAAATATGTACCGGTATCTTGGTCGTCGGCGTTAATTTTCCGACAAATACCCCCTTGTCAAAACCGTCTCCACACCGCGGCACGCCATCGTCATTGCGGGGAGTTTTTTGAAATCTCGAAACGGTTTTTTTTTAATAAACATGAAAATTTTGATTRGCATCTCATTRTTTTCGTTACCATTCTTGATCTATTTACACATTACGGCTATGGACACAAATCTCAGTGATTCGAGACGATCCGCCCGCCCTCTCACTGAACAAGCTCCATAGCCAGGTATCTCGTAACTAAATGTAAACCAAATCAAATTTATCTTTCCTTTCCAACCCCCTTCTATCTTTCTATCCGACTTTCGTCATACCACCTGCGCCTGATCCGGAATCAGATGTTCGCCCCTCATCTTCTCCAGCCGTTGCCGCAATACGGCGCTCTTCTGCGGCCATACTTGCTGCACCCATATCTGCCAGACCATACCTTTTCCTCAGTTAGCATTCATCGTCCCATACACGATTTTAAATGACATACCATGTAATGACCGCCAGTCCAATCAGAGCCGCGATGATACTGAAAGTCAAAGCCACGATACCCTTAGCGGTAAAGCCATCAGGTAGCGGYTTCGGTGCCTCATTTGCACCAGACAAGTCAAGCAGGTCGACAGTGTTTCCAGCTGCATTACCTGCGTACGGGACACCTCGGGCTTTACAGGCGTCGATGTGGTCTTGGGGGATAGTCTGCTCCTTTTGGACGTCTAGGGGTGCTTCGACCATGGTGGCGACGAGACCTTGGTCGATGTGCCATTCAATGCTAGAAATAACAATTAGCCACGAAAAACGATTGTTTGGCAGCGAGTATATTCAGCTGCTGCAAGCCCTAGGATTGAATGATCACTGACTGGCAATGGAAGAGCCAAACACCTGGATTGTCAGCTCGGAATCGAAGGACAATATAGCCATCAGGATAGAGAACGAATGTATCTCTTCTCATTGGGRCAGRCGGRTACATCGCAGTTTGTGTAGCATTCGTTGCATYGAAGTCTCCCGCTTCTTCTGGGGAGCGTGCGAYGGCTTGGAAGTTATGGCCGTGTAAGTGGAACGGGTGTTTWCCGGAATCTATGTTGCAGTTAGYCAGTGAACGATTTTACCTTGCTTGCATAGCTTACCATGGTTGTTCACAACAATCTCGACAATTTGGCCTCTCTCCAACACAAATGGATTAGAGAACTYGCCGTATACCATAGGATTGGCGGCATCTKCTCCGGTGCTCATGACAGAATACAGAGTAGGAACTTTCTGAGCGGTCCATGAAATRTTRTTGAARAAGGCACTRGGACAAGTGTTAGCTTTTTATTRCATGCTTATACTCTGTCTACTTTCAACATACTATGGTTGGCCGTTGCCAAGAACGTCCATCACTACATCGAGAGTGACAGTCTGGTCTGGCTCTGGGAAAAGAGGTACTTTGTCGACAGGAACGAGAGTGAAGTCATCGAACTCGTCGTAAGTATCTTCTTGAAGAATCATCGGGTCTGGATTCGGTTTGGYGCTGTCATAGACCAACCAACCGGTAGAGTTCCAGTTYAAGTCATCGGGGAGAACGTCAAACAGAGACTGAGGGCTATCAGCCAAGTGCMRATTTCAAACATTGCGAGGATCTTACCGTATCCATACTTGAGATGATGGGGAAGTTGGCGCTCGTGTCGTTCTTGGTGGTGACYAGAACAGTGTACCGTTGAGCAGCAGATATGTATATTCTCTCTGCCTCAGCTCCCTCATGGTAGACACCGTCAACTTCAACGATCGTCATATTGTGGCCTTCGAACCAGAAATACTGGCCAGCAAATGCGCCAATATTGACCAGATGGAATGCATACGTCTTGCCAGRCTGAACAGGTACAGTTAGATTCTGGGTGTCATTCATCAGTGCGGCCTGGGGAATGGGCTCTGCGCCTGTGGGATTAGCCTTATTGATGAATTGAGGAATCAATGTAGCCATTTCATCGTGGTACCAGTCAGAGACAGACATGATCATCTGCTCCCCAGTAACTTGGGGTAGATATGGAGCATCTGGATCGCTTATGAAAAAGGGAGCGCGGAGGCCATCTGGGTATTGGCCTTGGTCGTGAGAGTGGTACCAATAGGTGCCTGCTTGATTGACCTRAACGATTCTCAGTAGTCTTTTCACAGAGCTCGACGCAAACAACTCACCGTGAAGTTGTAGGTCAACTTGCTTCCGGGAGGAATTGGGCATTGCGAAACCTGTCCTGGGCCATCCATGGAGGTGGTCCCATTTTGATAGATGCCGTGGAAATGGAGCGTAGTGGTCTGGTTTCCTAACTGATTGTCGACGTTGACAATGACTTGATCACCTTTCACGGCGGTCATGATTGGCAACGGCCATTGATTGTTGATTCCGATTGTTGGCCTCGCGTAGGCGCCATCGGGATTTGCGAGAACCCATGTTATGTTGAAGTCGTACGTTACAGTGGCTGCTTGTGCGATGATTGCAAGTGCAAGCAGCAGCACCAGCGAAATTGGAAAATTTGACAACGAAATTGCCATGTTGACTTCGTGAGAATGATCTCAGTAACCAAGTCTAGGTACGATGCGAGCTCAATGTTCTCAAACTCCGCTGAGCGCCTTTGAGGGGATTTGACTGAAGAGTAGTCCTTCCAGGTCTTGGCTGACAGTTTCTTAGTCAAAGATCGAGGTGGATGAGTGTGGCGAAGATGTCCGAGGTCACGTCAAAGGCGGGAAGAACCTGGGAGAAGAAGGATGGCAGATCCGTGGCAAGCAGCTCCAGCAAAAGATCTAAAGATTAAATCAGATAAGATGCCCTGRTTGTCAAACTCCACGGCGGTCGTGCTGGTAGCTTATCAGATCGGGCTCTAGCCGAAAACCCTTGCTGAGATCTATGAATTGATAGCCGTATCCTTCCGCTGAAGACAATGCGTTACACACAGCAGATGATTTTGCAAAAGGTGAATAGTCTCACACGAAGGAGGAGACTACTTCCAAGCAAAAAGAAGCTACAGTAGCGTGTGGAGATAGGACCGACAGGACGGGAGCTCTGAAGCCTGAGATGTCAAGGTGCGCCGACTACGGCCAGGGATCGGGCAGTGGTCCTTGCAAAGATCGCTTCGACCTGGGGTATTTTTGTCCCCTGAGCTGCGGGAGCAAAGAAGTGGAAAGTCGATACCGCTGCAGGTGACCCTTGGCGATACCCGGGGATTGGATACCAAGTTTGCGAATGGATTGTTCCGCAGACTAGTTCAAAGTTATGTTTTCYAGTCGTATGGGAGGCTTTTCAGGATGTTCCAGAAACTGTGAGAGAAGCTATTTGCCAATGCCAATGTTTTGAGGGGCATCGCTTGAAGATTGATGTGGGGAAAACTCACCTTTCCAGAGTGCAGTCGCACCTGCTTCCTAGCATCCAGCACGCTGCTCACAACGYGGAAGTACCCGAACGTGGCGGCGAAGGTATTGCAAAGTCGCACAGAAGGATTGAAGATTGAACAAGACTTCAGCTGCCAAGAATTTGCAGTCGAAAAAGAGGGGACCTGGTCTCGACGCCTGTTGACCTGAATGGGACCGAATTGGTGCCAAGCAAGGATCTCCACACCTTGTTGATGCTTGGATCTCTGCAACCCTGCGGGGGGGAGCGGGAATTGCTTTTTTATCAGATTTATCAGATTCCCCCAGCACACGTCATTGGCTGGYCGCAGCCGAGAAGGACCCGCTCCGTGTCCGATGGCTGGCCCGGCTGCTTATCAGATGCGCTAGTGACATACTACTAGCATGCTTCTGGCATCCCACCGCACGAGTTGAGTTGCCGGGCCGAGGAGGTTGATCGCAGGCAGCTCGCAGCTCAATGGTGATGGGCTGGCTTTGGACTTCGACGGCAGCCGATATCCGACCTAAGGAACTAGCTTTGAAGCTTTCCGAACCCACCCCCCTCGCGCGGAAAAGATCTGATAAAMATCGCGGCCCCGCACTGCCCGCCAGAAAGTCATCMACAGCGAGCAACAATCGTCTCCGGTATCGCCAGCAAGTCGACGCCACGAAGTGTCACCGTTGTTCACTTGCTGGAGTCGCTCGGCCACGCCACGCCACTCAGTGGTAACTCTCCAGCGATCTGGGTTTGCTGAACTTTGCTCCGGATATTTTCCAATTCGCCCTGCATAATCTGATTCTTCCCCACCCACCCATCAACGAAGACCCCAAGGGCCAAGACCCGCCAAAAGCTTAAGACTTCCGATATCTTGTCGCCTTCGCTTCGCTTCAAAAACCTCGCCATCCTCTTTCTCGACACCCAGATACATCACCTGACGATCGATCTGTGTAATTGAGAGAAAGTCGAGATGACCGTCAACGTCTTCGCGGTTCCCGTATTCTTCGTCGTCTTTCGAGAGACGCTCGAGACAGCYGTCATTGTCTCAGTCCTGCTGGCATTCCTGAAGCAAACGCTTGATGGCCCGAATAGAGACAAGGCCGTATACAGAAAACTCGTCAAACAGGTAGACTTCACTTCTCTTTCCTGCCCTCTCCTAGCTAACAATACTTGAAGGTCTGGTATGGGACAGGCCTTGGACTCCTCATATGTCTGATCATTGGCGGTGGCCTGATCGGAGCCTTCTACGGCCTAGGCAAAGACAAATGGGGCAACACCGAGGACTACTGGGAGGGCTCCTTCGCGCTTGTCGCCTCGATCATCATCAGCATCGTGGGCGCCGCGCTGCTGCGCGTCTCAAAGATGCAAGAGAAGTGGCGGGTCAAGCTGGCCAAGGCACTCGAGACCAAGTCGGTTACTTCTGAAGGCCGCAGGTCTGCACTCAAAAGATGGGGCGAGAAGTATGCGATGTTTATACTGCCGTTCATTACGGTACTCAGGGAAGGCCTCGAGGCCGTGGTCTTTGTTGCGGGCGTGTCGTTCTCGAGTCCTGCGTCGTCTGTTCCGCTGCCTGTGGTAATTGGTCTGATTGCTGGATTCTTCGTTGGGTATCTGCTCTACAAGTTAGTCTCCTCCTTCGATTGTAAGATGAATATTCCTGACTGACAATTTTCAGGGGCGGCGCTTCGTCCAAGCTTCAGTACTTCCTCGTCGTTTCAACCTGCATCCTCTACCTCGTCGCCGCTGGTCTCTTCACCCGGTCCGTCTGGTACTTCGAGCAGCAGAAGTGGAACAACGTAATCGGCGGTGATGCCAGCGAGACCGGCTCCGGCCCCGGCTCCTACGACATCGATAAGAGCGTGTGGCACGTCAACTGCTGCAACCCCGAGCTCAACGGCGGCGGCGGCTGGGGCATCTTTAACGCGCTGCTCGGCTGGACCAACTCTGCGACATACGGCTCCGTGATCTCGTACAACGTGTACTGGATCGCTATCATCATTGGCTTCCTTGTTATGCGGTACAGGGAGACGACAGGCCATCTACCGTTCATGAAGGCGAAGAAGACGGGGGATGAGGCGGCGGTTAGGGGTCGTGACTCGAGCCCGGGGAGCTTGACGCATGAGAAGAACGCTGCGGCGGTGGGAGCGAATCCGACGAGGACTGTCTCTGAGTAAGAAAAGAAGCCAGTCTGTGCAAAAGGTTGGAGGGACAGAAACGATAGGTGGAAAGATGCCACATTATCATAGATGCGTGCATACGCCGTCGAGTCACCGCGGCAGGCTGCATACGCATCACATAATGAATATGATTTGAGTACTTTGTAGATACCAGGATGAACTAACGAAAAAGATGGACAATCACAATGATACAGCTGCTAAGATGGAAGCACTGTCCCGATATTCATTATTTGCAACTTGCGAGTGCAAGAAATGAAAGACAGTAATGCCCATCGATTATGCATAGCAGACAATTCAAGTTGAACTAGCAGAAACTTCCTAACTTCTTGTCTAGGATTGTACTTTGAGCTCTAGTATGCCTTCGGATTTTGAATTTTTGAATTTGGACGGAAAGCTGGTGAGTTGTATGCCACACTTGTAGTACGGAGGAACACTTGACATTTCTCAAAGGCATCATCTTCTGGGTTCTATCACTTCTCACATGCGACGCAAATGAAATTTCAAGAAACCTCAAGAGCTTGCCCTTTACTTTCAATATCCGCGATCAATATGATGTACAGAAAGTAGAATTTCAAGTTCCCGGGAAGTGCCGTCAATGAGGAGGCCATTCTCTTCCGATCCCGGGGGAGAGGGACCTTTTATATTTTCTCCAGAATTTCTTCTCCACTTCAGGGCTGTACTTGGAATCTCTCGAAGCAGGGAAAGGACAGTTCAGCGTGGTTCGTTCGTCGGTGGTAGGTTTACCTAGGACGATGATCAGCAAGTAGCAGCTTCCTCTGATGCATTGGGAGAGGCAGGAATACATGTGCATATCTACCTTCCTTTCTCCAAAGATACAATGCGTATGCATCTATCCTAAACTTCGCGAAGGCCTCCTTTCCTGTGTTCAAGAATCATCAAGGATTGCCCTGCGTGCGTGCTCGTAGGGGATGCCATGCTCGAGCTACACACTCTCTTGGCATCCCGCCCAAGACCGAGTAGGATAATCCCAAAAACCATGATTATCAAAAATACAGCACAGGAATCAAAATACAGAACAAAGAAATTCGAGTTGAGGTCAATATAAATAGATCTGGGATACGGCACAGTCCTGCTTCGTAATAGCACGCCGCTCATTGGTGGGGCCAAAACCCACCTTATCTGGGGGCGTTTTTTGACAGGTGCGACTCCTCTTCAGAGAAGTCACTAATCTCCAGGAAAGTTCAGTGATTGGGTGCGGATTTATGTTGCATTTCTACGACGAATGATGTGTAGTTCTTGTGTGAGGAGTGGAGTAAGCGCAGATTAAAAATTACTGAAGGGCAGAACTTAAGATCAATTCAATTCGCGTGATAATGTGTCAGAGCAGCGTTTTGACTAGTCTGATATATTGGAGCTTTTGACAGATGTCTATTCAAATGTCTCATCTTGATCTGGTCTTTCTATATTTTAGTATCTTTTTACATACTTTGCAAATGCCAACTCCGTTAGATGCAAATCTACCCCTCCCTGGCGCCGACCATACTCTCCAGCCTCCCAGCAAGCACCCTATGCTTCTTAATAACCTCCACCCACTCCCCATCTCCCTCCTCCTCCTCGTCATCCCCCTCMTCCACCCCCAGCCCCGCAAGCACCAGCCCAAAATCCCCTCCCAGCCTCCCCAAACTCCCAGCACAATACAGCACTTGCGTCAGCAAACTATCCCGGGAACTCCTATCCCTCACATTCGGTAAATACGCCCTCAGCGTCCCCTCCAACATGCCCACAAGCTTCAACGGGAACGTCCTCAGCGAACTCGGCATCGGCCCCAACAAATCTTCCCCCTCTGCCCCCTTCCCCTGCCCTCCTTTTCTTAGCCCTTCAAAATCAGTCGTAGATGCAGGCGGCGGGAAAATCGAGCGGTACATCGATACGATCGCAAAGCTCTGCTCGCGGAAGATCTCAACATACCGTTTCAGGTACCGCTCTGTCTGCTGCCCGCCTTCCCATTTACTCTTCTCCACTGTCCCGGCGCGTAGTTTTGCGGTTTCTTGGTCGGCRAGCTCGCGGAGGGGGGAGAGCGCTGAGAGGGTTTGCTCTAAGTTCGAAAGCCTGCACACTAGAAACAATGCTCCTAGAGACCCTTCTCGTGTAGGGGATGTAGATAGTGATAATTGTGATGTTGGCGTTGGATCGAGTTCTGGGGCCACGCGCCGCAGCCAGGAGATCGTCCGCATGGCGGACGCGAGTTTGAGGCTGTTGCCACGTAGAGAGGCGATCAGGTTGCTGCACATGTCTTGCATGGCGGTCTCGGCTTGTAGACTGACGCTTGTGATGAGGGGCGAGGAGGGGTAGAGCCCGTGGAGGCGCTTGATGTGCGCGTTGAGGTCCAACGCGGAGGCATAGTTRAGTGTTGCGTTTGTGGATGCTGCGCTRTTTGTAGAAGAGGAGGATATGGCTGAGGATAAAAGGGTGGGTAGGTYGAGCACGTCGGACAGGCGATCGATGTTCCTAGACAGTAGTAGTGCCTTTCGCCGACGGTCTAGCACGGGGGAGGTATTTTCGGGACGTAGATTGTAGTTCTCGCTGAAGTKTATAGCGGCATCGTCGAGCTTGGGAAGGGCATCTCGAAGGGAGGCGGCGGATTGTGCAAGGGTGGGGAGTGTGGTCCGCAGAGTTGAGTGATGGGTTGCAGAGTCAATTATCGGTTTGTGAGAACGCTTTGAGAGGGCTTGGAGGGAAAGATTGAGGGAGTGTGTCGTTTGCGTGAGGGATTGCGGCTCGGTGGTTGTGAGGGAGGAGAGGGGCAGTGTTGTGAGCCGCGAGAGGTAGGAGTTTGTTGTTTGATCTGTTGGTGAAGGCGGGGGCCGAGGCGAGGGTCTATCGAAGTAGGGAATCAACAGTTCGTACAAAGGGTCTGCCATGGTTGTGGGCGTGGAGAGGAAAGTTGAAGATGTGGTGGAGGTGTTCTTCAGCCTCGCTAAAAGTTGACGTCCTCTGGAGATCTGTAATCCCACCACTTATCGTCGTTCACACTAATGACTCTGAATTTCTATACTTTCATTTCTTTACCTCGGTCTCATTTCTGTCTTCTTAGGAAACAATCCCWATCATATCGTGCCATTGTAAAGCTGGCGAGYGCTATAAGAAATGTCCTTTGATGGGGTTCACATGGTGGGAAAGCAGGCCACCAGCCGATGGAACATTTGTTGCAAGAATGGAGTTATATCTTCTTTGACAAAATCATCYAATAATCCTAATGAGTTTGGCGGACTACTCAGTCCGAGTCTCTGTCATCCACACATTCACCTGGACAAGTGTTTCCTCCTGTCGCACCCAAAGTATGCCGATCTGGAGATCAAGAAAGGTGATTTTGCAGAAGCACTGGAATTAACTAGTATGTGGACTGTGGATTATCAAGAATACCTTCGCTTTCTTATATTGTTCTAGCCGCGGCAAAAGCTCGATTCGAAGTAGATGATCTCCTGGAGAGAGGYCGCACCTTGATCGAAGAGTCCATCGGGTTTGGTGTAACCCACATGAGAGCCTTTGTCGAAGTAGACCTTGGCGTTGGCATGAAGTGCCTCGAAGCCGGCCTTCTTCTCAAGAAGGAGTTCGAAGACCGATGCTTCATCCAGATTTGTGTGTTTGTCCAAGATCCCATTTTCAGTTACGAAGACGAGGGTCAAGCTATGCAAGCGTTGCTGGAAGAGGCAGCCCTGAAGCCTGGGGTCGACGTTCTGGGGTCTACTCCCTACGTTGAGAAAGACTACGAGGGCCAGAAGCTTAACATAGCCTACACGGTGAACCTGGCCAAGAAGCACAAGTTACATGTGGATTTTCATATCGACTACAACCTTGATCCCGAGCAGCCTTGCTTAATTCTAGGCACAATCACTTTCCTACGCACTTCTGGATGGCCGTCCGATCCCAATTCTCCAGATTTCAGGACAATAGTCTTCGGCCACTGCACGCACCTCACCTTGTTTGATGCGCCTGAGTGGCAAGATCTGCGTGAAAGGATTGGAACTCTTCCGATTTCATTTATTGGGTTGCCGACGTCTGATCTGTTTATGATGGGAAGGCCGGATAAAGAGGCAGGGGGTGGTGAGAGACCCAGGGGCACATTGCAGGTGCCGCAGATGATAGAACGATATGGTCTTAACGCAGTAATTGGGATCAACAACGTCGGCAATGCCTTCACTCCTCATGGAAGTTGCGACCCGTTGAGTCTTGCCAGTGTAAGCGCTACTCCATGGGGAACTGATCCCTCTTGAAAGGTTGCTGTTCGATGTGCTAATGTATTCCCAGTTTGGGGTCGGAATATACCAGGCGGGGACAAATAGACATGCAAATATTTTGCTAGAATGTGTATCATATCGAGCGAAGAGTGCGATAGGTGTTCGCCCATCGTCGTTGGTGGAAGGAGATCCCGGTGATTTCGTGGTATTTGGGACGGAGGGATCATTCAGGTCAAGAAAGACTACTCAAGACATTGTGAATGATCCACCACAGCAAAGGACGACGGTTTTCAAAGGAATGGTGGTCAGTCACAGGTAGCTGTCTCACGGATCCAGGCAGAGCAGGCTCCTGTATCAATTTCAGGTGGATAAGGTGGTCTCGTGCCTGGTCGCGTGCCGATGTGCAACAGCATCAAAATGGTAAGGTCATAATGACTGTTCAGCTGGTTGGTATACTCTTAATCACTGGCAGTTAACTAATAGCTCAAAAATCCTATAAAGCATCAAGAATGTAACGGACATCAAAAGCTACAGCTCCGTCATCCCTGAAAGCTGACCCTTGTGGATTCCGACCGGAAACGGCTTAGCGCGATCTTAGCTTCCTTTATCTGTTGAGTGCCTCGGACCAACTTCGACTTCGAAGACGTCCGGTGGTTTATACTTCCCTTGGGAAGGAGACAATAATTCGCATTTCCCTTCCAGATCTCTTTCCAACCCTCGACGACGAGAATGCATGATCCCTTCCCGATCCCCAATCCGCCATGGCTTCAGAAGACCGTTGGGCAACCTCTAGCAGACCTATTCTCTCTCCCGACTTTACCACTCCACATTCACGAAGTCCTCTTATCCTTCCTCTTCTATCACATCATTAATGTTGTCGTTTCGCCCTATGTTTCCCGAAAAATATTTCCCGTCAAATATGGYAAGCTATCCGTAGAACGGAAGATCAACTGGGACGTGCATGTGGTCTCGCTGGTCCAGAGCACTGTTATCAACGTCCTCGCCTTATGGGTGATGTTCGTAGATAAGGAGCGGAAGAATATGGATTGGAAGGAGCGGATCTGGGGCTATACCGGGGCAGCTGGGATGATTCAGGGCATGGCGGCCGGGTACTTCCTCTGGGACCTGGTAGTGACTCTTCAGAACGTGAAGGTATTCGGACTTGGCATGCTGGCTCACGCTTTCAGTGCCCTCGTAGTGTTTTGTTTTGGATTTGTTAGTATTCCCCGCCTTGCCCATGAGTATGTGCTGACAGCCTTGCAGAGACCATTCGTTAACTTCTACGGGTGCACATTTATCCTCTACGAGCTCTCCTCCCCATTCCTCAACTTCCACTGGTTTTTCGACAAACTCGATATGACCGGCTCCAAAGCTCAACTATACAATGGTATCATGCTTCTTGCGACCTTCTTCAGYTGCCGTCTTGTGTGGGGTACATATCAGTCTCTCCGAGTCTATCAAGACGTTTGGGCCGCCATCCACCACAAGCCAGCTGGCGCAGAGATCCATATCGACGCGCTGAACAACAGTACCRGCGCTGCAGCTGATGCCGGCGCTGGCAACAGCGCGATTCCAATTCATACAGATATTCTGCGGTTCGCCGGCGAAGAGTACGTTCCGTTATGGCTCGGATTTACGTACCTTGCAAGCAACATCATACTCAACACCCTTAATTTTTACTGGTTTGGGAAGATGATCGAGACGGTCAGGAAGCGGTTCCAGCCACCGAAGGAGGAGAGGAAGAAGGCGAAGGCTATCGCTACAAGGAGTACCGGCGTCAATGGGACCGTTCGAGTCGACCTTGATACAACAGAGGTTCGCAGACGCAATGTTGGAGAAGAGCAGCCTGTTCCCCCGGTCACATAATCGAGGAATTGGAGCATGGAAATAATGAGTTACGAGAGGAGAAACGCATACATCGCAGTATCATCAGTGCGCCTGGTTTGGATCCGTCTGTACAAACGTTTTGAATCACCTATTAATCTTAAGCGATGCTTTATACAAACCAGAGCTTACTGTAGGCGGGGAGGTTGATCATCATTGCATGATCTTGTGGCGGCGCTTTATATTTGGTATTGTACAGTGAGAGTTGCTGCAGTATTGTAGCCTCGTTCAGTGTTTGCGTGCGAACCGACGCTGTGACTCCAATGATGGATCAATGAAGAAGTGGAAATATTGTTGAGCCCCCAGAATGTTTTGCTTGCAGACTCAAAGTTGAGGTACCTTGTGCATAGAATCATCAAGAATCTCTTTTCTGTCGTCTTAAAAGATGTTTCATGGCGKAGCTGATCGGGGTTTAGCTCCTACATGTACGGTGCCTCAGCCCTACGTGAAGATCGTCCCTACTCATTAACCCTCGTTCCAGTCCTCCAATCACGATCGGAGACGAGATCCGATGAAGTTTGGCTCTCCCCCAAGTTGGTGGCTGAGGCACAGCTTCTGCATGCAAAGATGCACTAAACTTCGCATTTGCTTGAAATGTTGGATGCTGCAGCTTGCAAGTTCAGGCAGAAGCATGAAGAGATGAAATGCTTCTGCTGCTGAGCAAGAGATTGCATCGACTGAGGCCCCTGGACTGTCACAAGTGTGACTACAAGTATGTGTACTTCCTCCAACTCCTCCTAATGGGATATTGGTTCGAGAGCTGTTTCGCAAGTACGACTGCAGGTCTCAGCTTCACGGAACTTCTCGGAAATTCATCGCTGAAGTTTTGTAGACAAATACAAGAATTTCCCAGATGCTCGAACGGGAAGTTCGCAATTCCATCTTTCTTTCAAAGAGCGGATCATCTCGCATTTATTGTTCTGCGCTCAGCACGCCGAAAAGTAGCCGGCAGCGCTRAAATGCGGGGCGTGGGTGGACAGCAATTTCCAACTGTAAGACGGGCTTCAAATACGCAGCCCACGCTGCAGCGCAACAACTCCTGGCCCTGGCGCTGATTGGAGAATGCGACGATGAAACCGTTGCATCGTGGCCCCTGCGCAGCCTGTGCCCACTCAGGATCTCAGCCTCGTTCCCTCCMGACCACCCTTTTGGCGTTATTTTTACCCTTTATTTCAGCAGGATCGCTAGTGCGGCGTAGGATGACTGTCAGCCTCACGCGGGCCACCAACATTGGGCCTTCTAAGCCTCCCCCTTACCTTACTTTAATACTTGCTCTGTCCCTCGAAAAATCCTCATTCCTCGTTGTCTTTTTATCATTGTAGTACAGCGTGTCAGCATCTCTCATTTTCCTCCTTCGTGCAAGTTTTTGTTAAGCCCGATAATTCTTCAAAGCCAACACATCCAACTTCAGCCTCAGCCTCATCTATCAATATGTCTCAAAAATATCAGAGCGGTCTTTTCAGCTGTTGCTCACCTTTCGGCCTCTGTAAGTCATATTTCGTTGCTCCGCATCCAAAATAGATCGCCAAGAAATGCTTTTTGCAATCTGTCTGCTTTGGCTTGGATCCTCCCCGTGACCAACGGCCAGTCAGAAAAGTTCTTGCACGATTTTACCACAAGGCTGTCGGCAACAATTAGGTACTGAATAAGCAATGCTAATACATCCTCTTTTCAGGCCTTAAAGCAACTTGCTGTACCTGCGTCGTCGTCGGTCGCAACCACCACCGAATCACACACGGCTCTGACGCCGGCTACGACACCTGCAATGCGTGGTGCGTCGGATGGTGCGCCATCACCTCTTTCACCGGCTGCGGGTGGATCCTGCAGATGATGGACCGCAGTGACATGAACGAGAAATACGATCTCGAAGGCGGYGGATGTGGCAACTGCTGCAAGGCATTCTGCTGCTCGTGCTGTGACGCTATTCAGCAGAGCAAGGAGCTTGAGTACCAGCAGATGAAGAAGGCCCCAGGGATGCAAAACGGGTATATGCCTCAGCACGACAAGATGAATGCTGTACCTCAGCCTCAGAACGGGTACCACTAGATGTGCCTCTGGTCACTTTTAGTGTTCTTTCTACCTTGGTTTTAGGATGTTCCGTATATTTTCTTTTGTTGGTTAGGTCCGATGGGATGGGAGTTGGTATACCAGATTGCAATATCGTGCAATTGTAGTTTTAGGGTTCTTTCCACGAGACCTGCATTCTCTCGGTCTTTTGCGAAGTCACGGGGATTAAAAGTGAGCTATCAGAGCCCAATCTCTAAAATCTTTCAAGTTCTCCAAGGCTTTGATATATTGTAAATGACACGTTCCATTGTGAGGAACCCTGTATTAGAGGGCGGTGGGGGCCAAATATCCAGCCCCCAYCAATATTGTGTTACATCAGTCCAACAATAGCATTTCTAACATTTGGCAATAAGGTCATTGGTGGACATATGCCCCGAATATGGCTAGCTTAGCATGCAATATATAAGCAAGCATAAAACCTGCGGCTTGGTTCAGCCTCACAGGATCTTATTCCAGCCTCCAACTTGACAAAATCTCGTCTACCCGTTCCCAGATGATACTTTTTTCTCCAACGAACATGTCACAATGTCTTTCGGATTCTCAGTCGGCGACTTCGTGGCTGTAGGCCAGTTGACCTGGATTGTTTACAAAGCTTGCAAATCCGCAACAGGAGACTTCCAAGAATTATCTCGCGAGCTGTCAACCCTCCACACCATCCTCCATGAGCTCGAAGATGAAGCGCAAAACCCAAACTCGCTGCTCAACCGGCGCGGAGTGGGCCGCAAAGCAGAGCTTAATAGCTTAATCTCAAACCTGGAAAATGTCTTGAAGCAAATCGAGGACCTCGTGAGCAGGTATAACAGTCTCGGACGAGACCAGAAACGTACATGGGATAGAGTGAGGTTTGCGAGTAAGGACCTGGCGGATCTAAGGTCGAAGTTGACTGTGCACATGAATGGCATCAATGTCTTCATGGCGAGTCTGTCGGCTGGCTCGTTGGCGAGGATTGAGGGCGTGCTTGATGAGTTGATTAGAGATATCAAGGCGGGGAAGAAAGAGCCTTCTGTGATATCTGCGCATGACGAATCTGACCAAAYGGATGAGGCGGCGTGGGGCGAGCTCGAAAAGGAGTTGATTGGAGATGGGATCACTAAGCAGGATGTGGAGATGTATAAGGAGGATATCAAAGCGTATTTGAGGCAGCTGATCGAGGCCAATCTTGCCGATGTTGGATCCGACACCGATACGCTGGCTGGGAATCCAGACGATTTTGAATCAGGGGATGAGCCTTCCAAACTATATTGGACCGACACCGGCACCGAGGAAGCTATGTCTGCGAAATACAGATCCAACTTCGACATAGACAATTGGGAACCAAAACATGATTCACCGCTGGAAGATATCAAATCACCTGTCGCATTCGCGGGTGCGACGAGTGGACCCATGACGACCTGGGAAGGAGCGACGGATATGATATACGATGAAGATCTTCCTGACTACCAAGAAGACCCGAACCCTCAGCAACTCGAACGGCCACCATTCTCCGCAAAAGAYATAACATCCGTCCACCTCACCAACTTGCTCAGAGTCTCTACCACATCGACAAAGCCCGCGGCAGCAATACACGCCGAGCTCATCCGCGTTCTAAAGAGACGGTATGAGCTAGAGTRTACCGAAATCAAAGGAGGCTTCACCTGTTCCAATAGGAACATTTCTGGCATAAGGTTCAACGTCATGATCATGAAGATACCTCTGCTGAACCTGCATGGCATACAGTTTGTCCCTATCCTGATTTCTATGTCACCTTCCTGGTATAAGCAGACGACGAAGACTATAATCAGGGAGCTGCGTCTCTGAGACATTTAATGAAGTGGTTTTGGTTGTCTCAGGCGTTGCGGTACATTGGTGGGCAGGCGTTGGATCGGCGTTGGGAATAGGAGGACACTGCGGTCAGCTTATGGCTCCTTTGAACTTCAGGACACTAATGATTAACGATCGAATTTCTTTAAGTACTCCTCTTTCATATCCTTATAATCACTTGCAAGACAAGGATCCACAAAACTAGGCCACCAGCCTTTTGGTATATGTGAGACCAAGCCCACGTCAGCTAGTAGCTTATCCGTGTAGCCAACTRGATCATGGAGCCAAAAGCTGCCGCTGGAACTATGGGAAGGATATCGCCGATTCAAGAAGACGTTGGTATAAGCTACTTCTTCCATGGCTTTGTCCTTTGAGGGTAGCGTTACATGGCGGTCGAAAAACGCCGTAATCTAGATTGCTTGAGCTTCAGCTAAGCGAAAGGCATTTGAGAGCACTACATGTCCAACGAAGGCAATGGAATCATCACTTAAGGGCACAATGCCGTTGTAGAGTCTGTAGSGCGTCATGCCCTTCGCATCGCTGCGATGTGGTGGAGGATTCTCGAGCTGCGGGAAGTCGGCGARAACTTGCTGGTCTGCAGCTTCCATGAGGCTTGCCCATTTCTGTGACGCCTTATCAGGCCCATACTTCATCGGGTAAGAAAGACCGAGCTCTGTCCCACAGATCAGAGCATTTGCCGGAACCGTGGAACCGTCCTGTAGAATAATAGCATTTGGTGCCAAACTACTAACATCGCTCCGATATGCATGGGCATTCTTCGCGATCGTGTCCCAGAAATATTCAAGTTTATTCTGGCCCAAAGGCCCAGAATACCAAAAGATCTTGGCGTCTGGTCTCAGCTTTTCAAATCTAGGAAGAGCACCTTCGCGGGAATCAAATCGCCCGAGCTCAGCAGTGGCCTTTTCAGTAGCTGCCCAGAATGCTTTGATGACGCCTGCGACCAAGCCATGACTTGTGGATTGCGTCTGTCCAYCATGACTTCGGAGCGAAGCACGAGGGGTTCAGCCCGACGAAAAATCGAGTCGCGGACATTTCCATCGCGCTCTAATACTGTCCCATCGGGTTCGCAGGGGTCATCCTAACAGGTCCTTCGCCATTTTCTCGAATGATTCAGCTGACGTTCTTCCCGGCTTTGACACACTCATATACCATGTCAGCGGCGGACTTTCCACCRCCCAGGACGGCGACATTTCTATGCGACTCATTGAACGCCAGCAAGATCTTTGATGCCCGACCAAAYTATTTCTGATGTATAATAGGCCCCTGGAAATAGTCTGGGTTTGGAAGTAAAGGCATGTTGGGAATCGAAGTATATCCGATTGCAACGATGATCTTTGACGCGCGTATCAGTCCCGAAACTYCGGCTCCTACCACATTCCAGATTCCGTCGATTTTTTCGAGTCTCTGAACGCCGGAGTCAAATTGAATCCTGTCGTGCAAAGTCTGCTTGTTGTAAATGTGGCTGTCAACATAGTCTTCGAGATACTGCGTAACGTGTTTCGCCTCGAAGCTACCTTGGTACATCTCAGCATTACTTGGAAGCTTGAGAGGTACATCCGAGAATCCTGCTATTCTTAGGCTACTCTGAGCCCAGAAGCCCTTGTAAGGCGTGCTATAAGTATTTTTAGTCTCGTGTCGTAGTTTTTGGAGGGGCATTGGACGTACTAGAGCTCCAGGTTCCGCCAACAACTGTATCTTCTTCCAAGATGATGACTTTGGCTTCTGGATGGATGTCTAGGTAGAAACGCGCAGCGACGATACCTTTGGGCCTATTCAAGATTGATCAGCAGCCGGTTAAGAGATGTTCTAGAAGGTCGRGTCAAGGATGAAGTAATCTTACCTGCTCCAATCACGGCGACATCGTATTCCAAATTCTCCATTTTTTTTTCATTTTATAAAAAAAAACAAGATATGTACAAATTAAACAAATTGAGAGACTGATCCTATATCTTGAAGCTTGAGCCGATGAAGATGAAAGATCCAAYGCGATAGTGCAGGGATGGTGTTAGTGTTGATGCTGTTGATTGGCGATGAGTACGCTCGRAGCGTTTGTCTATGAAGTACACATGCACATCCTTTATGAACCAACGGTCATCGATTAACTTCTGATTTATGTCTATCACCTCGTAGGTGCTTATGTCTAGGATCCGTCACATACCCGTACACTAGTCTGTAAGTGGTATTTGCTCTAGTTTCTGACTAGCAGAGGCTTGGTGGACTGGAATACTACCAACCCAATCAATAAACAACTGCGAAGACTCACACTGCCAAAATGAAGAAAACAATTCGCAAGTTCAGCTAGAAGATATGTTACTTTGGGCTAGGGATACAGGCGGGACTACGCCCTTCTTGTTGGCTAGGTATGGAAAGAGATGGACAAAGCACTTGCTTTGTTCTCAAACTTATCAAAATTACACACCGCCCTAGAGCCATTTGAACCAAAGGTCGGTAGCATAAGAGTGGGTCAGGTATTCTTGTATAAACATAAGGTAGTCGACTTYCTCGCAACCAAAACCACAGTCTGCCGAAACCCAATGCAGTACGTAGTAGAGTGTGAAAACAGTACAAGTCCCCTCTTCACAAAAAGAAGACGGGGAACCACCAATACAGTATTCTACAAAGTTCATCATCACCGCCCCCGCGCGAGTGCGTCCTGTCATGTACTGCTCAAACAAWAATTCCCCTCCCGATCCAATCCAAAGGCACATATCTATATGCCCACCTCGCCCACAATCTTCGCGGCTTCCCGGTAAGTCTTGAGTAGCTTCTCGCATTTCTCGCGCTCCTTCTTGACGGCGTCGTCTTCGTATAGGAGCTCTTCGAAGAGATTTTCTTTGTAGAGCTCGCTGACGAGCCGGTTCTGCACGACGTCTTTGGAGTGGTTGACGAGAAGGTGCATGACTGCTTTGGGGACTTGGTCGGCGATGGATTCGCGGACGATGTTGAAGTAGGAGGATATGAGGGCTCGGATGAGTTCTGTCTCCATGGCTTCCCGGTCAGTGAGTGCTGGCTCATTGCTGTTTCCCTGTGGTGTGTTAGCTATATTTCTCAAGGGGGATTTAAAGGTCTTACGAAAGGAGAAGTGTAGTCGTAGTCTCGTTGAGCCCTTCCAAGCTCGTAGTCGYCTTCTCGTGCTTGTTGAGCTGGTGTCCGGTGCACACGCTCCTCTTGCCGCCTTATACTCTGACTGATACTTGGCTCGGCGCTTTGACTGACATGCCGGCTTAATTGCGAGCTATGTGATGAAGCAGCTCCAGCTCCTCCAGCAGGTAAACCACCATCCTTACCGAAGAAGTAGTTCAAGAATGAGTCTCGAGCRCCACCAGCAGCTTGGCCGTTGAATCTTGGTGGAGAGCCGGATCTAGTCCCATTCATGGTCGCAGCAATACCTGAGACACCATTTTCACGAATAGCGGGTGACATGCTTCGGGCTCCCTTATGCAATTGCTTCCGTACTGGCAAATTCTCGACCTTCTCTGCCGCTTCCTCTTCATCTTCTGGTGTATCAGCACCATTAGTGCCAAGCTCCTTTTGCCGTCTACGTTCCCGCCTTTCTCGCTCTTCTTGTAGAAGTCTTTTTCTCTCCTTTTCTTGCTTGTTGGAAACAACATTGCTCATAGCAGCCGCGGCTCCGAGAAAATTAGGATGATTGGTATTGATATATGCTCGCTGAATTGAGATCAGAGATTCGACATAACTTGAAGCTGGACCAAGACGTTCACGAAGGAGGTCAGATACGACCTCGATGAGCTTAGCCTGTAGTCGAGGATATCTCGTCAACTCTGTAGAGCCACACGTGTGACATATTTTGATGAGCTCTTCGTACACAAGCTCGACACATCTTTGRCTGGGAATTTCGAGAAGTTTGATTTGAGGCTTGACCAGGAGATCAAATGCAAGTTCTGGGACAAAGAGACTTGGTCTTGGTCCTGTAGAGTTTCGGATCGCGGTCCGGATATCGAGAGCCGAGAGGTTTGTTGTTGGGTCTATGGTTTCTAGGGAATTTCCAAACACCGAATTAAATATGTAGTAGATTCTAGCACCACCACAAAGTTCTTTGGTGGAGATTTCTGTCGAGGTACCGTCGATCGAGGCTATGAAGGAAGTTGCGAAGCGAGTCATCAGTTGTAAAACCAAGGACCCCCTATGCTCCTTTCCACTGAAATGTACGTCTCCGTAGCTAGCCAATTCCTGCTGAGTCTGTCCCATCAAAGTGTTCAATCTCGCCTTGATGTCTGGTAGCCTTTCTCGAATATGTGCCATCAAAGTCTGATTCAAGTTCTTGGCTAAGAATTGAGTGCCGCATCGGTTGGCCATATTCCGATATGCAGGATGGTGCTTGAAGAAGTCTGCCTCCGACTTTAGGGCTTCTGCGAGAGACTTATTTCCCTGAATATCCTGTTGTGATCGATTGACCACACCAATGAACCCAAGTTTCAAGGGGTATACTCGTCCTGACAAGATATCCAAAGCGTTTGTTCCATGGTCCATAAGGTCGATCTTGGTCAAAACACCAATCGTCCTCCTTCCTAATGGGTCCACATGTCGGGCGAGTTTCAAGGCCTCTGAATTCACAATATCAACGTTTGCGGGCGATACAGCTAAGATAATACTGTTTGGTTTGGCGATGTATTCTGAGATCAGGTTTCGAGTCTGCTTTTCGATATCTGTAGGCTGGTCTCCAATCGGCACCTGAAACTTCTCATCAGCACTCTATCTCCCAGCCAGGCATGTTAATTTCAGTCTCATACCTTTGTTAACCCGGGAAGATCCACCAGCGTCAAACTAAGAACGTGTGGAGAGTAAATTTTGAGGTTAATAGGTGACCGGTTGATACCCTTGTTATTACCAGCTATCCGTGCTGTCTCGTTCTCTATTTCCCGCTTGACATCTGAAAAGTCTGTGAATCTTCGATTGGGTATATGGTGGAACTCGGCCCATTCGTGTTGTGTCGCAACAGCCGCTGCTGAATGTGGTTCGRGAGCATCGTCATCGGACGGGACGTTGATGAGTTGGAGAATCAGTGGCCTTCGGGTGACGATGCCGCTTCCACGGGGAAGAAAATCTCGACCAACAATGTTTTCGAGGACAGAGGACTTGCCAGAGGATTGTGACCCTACGACGACCTTGAGGGGTATCAGTTAGTAGAGAATCTGCAAATTCTGAGGGGACCCATACAATCTGAGGGAGATCTAAACTGTCGTTGCCGATAGTGTTGAAGACCAGATCCTGCAGCTTATTGACTATTCCCAGCAAATCCTCTCCAAGGGACGCCATGGTGTTGAGGTGGAGGGTGCAAAAGCTGGGGAGGGAGACCAGGCGTGTCGCGTCGACGAGCCGTCAACAGGACGCTGTCCTTGACGAGAAAAGGAGAGCCTGGCGCGAAGCGACTCTGTATAGGGGGCGTTCAGGGGAGTCCAGGGGAAAGTTTTCGCCCAGTGGGACCGGATATGGTGGGCTCTCGTTGATAATGCTGCATCTACTTCCAAGATTTGAAGTTATGCGGACCCAGCTGGTTGCCAAGGCTAAAGCCACCTGTGGCTGATGGATCTCGGTATCTCGATTTGCGCCACGACAGCAACCACCTCACATAACAATATTTTATGGGTTTTCACYGTTACAGCAAATATGACTCTTTTTACTATTCTGARTACAAAACGCAGCAAMRAGCTGCAAGCATATTGGGTGCTTTCCCTATAAGTTAAACCTCCAAAGACAAGGATCTAGGAGCTTTCATGTGACAATCAGACACGCGTGGTCACTCCTTGCATCAGCATGATCTATTCTTGGTATTCACAMGAACAGCTATCATTCTTTTTGATAGACATCTTCATTTCTCTGTTACTTCTTCAGAGTTTTTCTGCGGCGAGAAGGAAACTGCAAGTTCTATTTTCGAGCGTTAATGTTTGCATCTCCAGCAAAGCTGCTTCCGATACCTACTTCCGGTGAGTGGAATAAGGAGATATCTGAAGAAAGCTAGGTATCGAAGGTTCAATTCCGTTCCATAGAATATACGAAGCATATTCAAATAGATATATACACGACTACAACTTGGCAGGTCTCTTACAGGAAGTTGACTTGACCGTATGAAACTGGTTCATGACTTCTCTTGTTCCTTCTTCACTTTTTTACACCATTCAAGAATCATTTGCGTCTCGAAAAAGTCATTGTCTTTTCACTCTTGCTTTATTGCCTCGTGAAGGCGCGTTTCAAAGTCAAACGTTCATTGATTGCACGTGACAAGGGTCGAGTTCAACCAATTAACATTCACACATGACGTCTATTGCCCAGTATGCGGGGAAGGCACGCAGGCACGCGACAGACGTCAACTTCGGACTTCTGAGCCTCAAATATCAAAGAACCAAATATTAAATAGCTCAACTCCCTTTCATTTGTCCTTTCATCAATCACGCAAAATGCAGTTGAGCGTTCTTCCAATCGTCTCTCTCCTCGGGGCGGCAGCACTCTCTCCCSTCCTAACTGTGCCTACCGACCAATCCCCGCTCATCCCTTCCAAAGACAATAAGGACCACAAATCCCCCAAGATCCTCAAACTCCCCAGCTTCTCTAACATCACGCACGCGTGCGTTCCTTCCCTGCCTTCTCACTCTACTCACTCACATCCCCCCAGTCTCCAAGAAGCCTCCATCATCCCAGACTTCATCCCAGACTTCACGCCAAAATGCTATGTCTTGCCCACGTATAAGAAACACAAACATATCAACCTAGGCACCAAGATCAAAAACTCAAAGACTAAGCATAAGCCTTCTATTATGGTCTATTGCCCAGGCATGGAATACACGACTGGCCTGACAATCGCCCTTACGGATCCGGATGCACCAAGTAGGAAGAATGCAAAATGGGGAGAAATGTGTCATTGGATAGCTAATGTAGCTGCTGTGCGTGATGGGGTTCAGTTTGAATTCGAAATTAGTACTAAGTCCAAGGATTTGGTTGAGTGTAAGTTTCTTTCCCTCATCTCATTTATCATAAAGCGACGTGGTTGTTGAAAGAAGGAAATAGATAAACCACCAGGACCACCAAAAGGAACAGGATACCACCGCTACGTGTTCGTGCTCCTCGAAGGCAACACCGCTAACCTAACCGCACCCAGCGAACGCCAGCATTGGGGCGCTGGGGAGAAAGGGCACGGCGTTTGGGACTGGGCGCGAGCGGAGGGACTTGAGGTCATTGGGGCGAATTGGTTTATACAAAAACAGAACAAGTAAATTCTCTCAGTGGGGAAAAGTTTTGGAGTCTCTGAGCTGGAATAGTATTGTATATTATGATGAACAGAAAAGTAWTGAGGAATGTAAGAGCCCTGGGCATTTCTCTGTGTAGACCTTAGCAGAAGCAATGCCCAAGAGCTACTGCATTATAGTTTTTGGGATAACAATTGTAATGTCCCGAATTCAGTGGGATTTTGTTTATTG
Source organism: Lachnum nothofagi (assembly GCA_003988875.1). Lineage (NCBI taxonomy): Eukaryota > Fungi > Ascomycota > Leotiomycetes > Helotiales > Lachnaceae > Lachnum > Lachnum nothofagi. The sequence goes on from QYSG01013668.1 coordinate 23,666, forward strand.
CTTTTTTGCGTGTAGTTACATATCATATGGATATCAGGACATGCAGGAGGTATAAATACTAGAAAYGAGGTGTGCGCAGACTATTGCTGCGAGCTCTTAATGATAAATAGTATTCAGAACACAGTTGAAATCTGAACTATTCTTTCCGGTCATCGCTTCACTTCAACTCTTGCCCCTTCAACCCCCACTTGACCCTCGCAATCCCCGAATTTCCCATCAGCCAAAAATCCAGGTACTCACTCCCCGTCCACGCGAAATTCTGCACCGTGAAATTCGTCTGGATCCTCACCAGCAAATTCCCATCCGTTGGGTCCACGATATCAACACCCATCCCAGCACCCGCAACCACATACCCATTCCCCGCGACCTTAAGCCCATCAGGAACCCAATCCTGGCTCAGATAAACAGGCCTCTTGTTTCCGATCCTTAAGCCGTCCTCGCTGAGATCGTAGCTATAGACGGCGCGCTTGCCTGTGGTGTTGAACGTTGTTCCTTGGCTGCCGACAGAGGCGGCGATAGGTCCCGCGATGGCGCCTGAGTCAGAGATGTAGACTTGGCGTGGGGATGAGCAGTTGGATGGGGGTAAGGGACCGAGCGCGATGCCATTAGGTTGAAGGAGGGAGCCCTCGATGAGTGACACTGAGCCGGTGGAGGGGCGGAAGCGGTAGGAAGCTGGGCCGAGTTGGGGGGCGGTGTCGGTGAGGGCGTTGAACCAGGAGTATTCTGCATTTTGTTAGTTTTTTTGAGGAACTGCTGAGTAGGAGGGTGATGTACGGGGGTCGGTGAACCTAATTACTGTTAGTAGCTGCCATTAGGAATTTAACCAGGGTGACATACCAGACATCGCCTTTCTCGTCTACGAATAAGTCGTCCACGGTATTGAAGTAATATCCAAAATAATTATTGAGTAGAGTCACGGTCTTATTAGTCGTTGGATCGAGTGTTGCGATGCCGGGGCGTGACTCGATGCCTCCTATGCTGTTGTTCCCTCCTGATACCCCCCAATATATTCTAAYCTAAATAAGCCCCCGCGATGGCATACAAGGAGGCATGAGACTTACAGTCCATTATGTATAGTACCTCCATTSGGCGCGTAGATCGGAGGATCCGAGATTAGTTCTCCTAAGTACGGTGGTTCGACATTGAGATTTATGACTAGCTGAGGGAGGAATCCGGGTGGGGATGTCTTTCCTCGCAATTGAGAGAGATATAGGTTGTTGGTGACTGGAGAGTAGACTGGTGCCTCATGAACAGCTAAGATTCTCGAAATCAGTGCTGCTTAGATATGGATTCTAGAGACTTACCATCATTGACAGCGAACATGAACTCATACGATGGGTTTTCGCCAAGTATGCCAAAGCCCCTTATCTGATCAAAGACTAGGAAATTTGCTTGGCCAACCAATTCCCATGAGGAGTCATTTCCAACGACCGTTGATTGTATTGTATCTTCATACACACCATCCGAGGGTTGACGGAAGAAGTGGTATGGCATAACAGCGGCATATTTGTTGATGCATACTACATTCGAGGAGGAAGGACCACATGATTGTGCTAATGGAGAAACAGTCCCAGGAGGTTGAGCCAGTGCATGAGAGAGGAGTGAAGTGAAAAGAAGACGAATTGAGAGCTTCATTGTGATGATCGACAATTGTAATGAGTTGAAGGGGCCCCGCAAGAAGCAAGACACGTTAGGATAAAATTGCTACAGTTCCACAGCTTAGCGCAACGTACAAGTACAACCAGGGACAGAGGCAGGTAGAAAGTATAAATACAAGAATGTCCCATTTTTGATACTACTATAAGCTAACAGAGACCCCACATTGGTGCCATAGGCGTCCTAATCTAGTGGAGAAAACACCATGGCAATTGAAAAATAACTACCGGGCCGCCTCGAAGCCGTCAAAAACCTGCAATGAAGTGAGGGGCAGGTACAAAATTTCTCGTGTGGTTTCCACTTGGAAGTCGGGATACCGTGTGGGGAAATGCAGATCCCCCGCTCCAGAGCTGCAAGTGCCGGGATCTGAGTCTATTACGGAAGCTTAAAGAAGGGGCCAGGGCGGAATGTTAACTATACTTTTCAAGTGCCCTGAAATTTCTGAATCGGTTGTAAATACGTCACCGAAGATATCTATGTTTCTTGCCGAAGCACAATGGGTTTGGGTTGTTCGGTGCAAAAGCATGGGACGTTCGAGAGACCTCRTCCCGATAAAAGAATAATGAATATGAAGAGCCAGAAAGTACTTTTAACGCTTCAACGCTTTTGTAGATGTCCCAAAATGGCGCCAAGTCTTCGAAGAGCAGTGGGCTGCTCAGTTCCGACACCGTTTGCCAAATCTTCCACCTCCTGTCGAGCTTGCTTCACAAGTGGTAATAGGTCTCCCCAGACCTCGTCAGTATACCGTGTCAAGACTCCTTCCCATTGCTCGCGCCATGCTTGTCTTCCTTCCAAGCTCTGAGCTCCAGAGTTCATCTGCTCGACGCTCTCTACTTCGCCGTTGGGTATCAGGTTGAGAGGATGATCTGGATCGATACCTATATGTTTCTCTGGTGCGGGGAATAGACCCTTTGTCATGGCTCGAAGCTGGGTCAGCTGTTCTGCTGAGAGACCCCAGTTGTAGTTTTCTTCCTCCGGTTCTGGAGCTTCAAACTGCTCACTCAGCGAGGTGGGGTCGGAAAGCATAGCCACGACTTCGGATCCATCACGACTCTCCTGTTGAGGAACCGTTGTGCCTTGAGGTTTAGATACGTATGACCTTTTCGGAGATCGAGATCGTGCCMATGCCTCAGCTAGTGCATTGCCCTCTTCTCTTCCGATAGATGGATCTGGCTCTGAAGGCTCGAAAGAATCGATGCCGTCTAGAAATGAAGAAAACTCCCTCTCAGACTGACTTGCATGTTGTTCATTGTGCCCACCCCGAAGGCCTTCTCGAGTAGCTCCACCCAGTTGAGGATCTGTTGGTTGCTGAACTGCTTTTGAACTCTCTGCCCAAGCTGAGCTGCCACCTCCACTTTGACTGGAAGCGCTTCCTTTCCCAGCATTTGATAAAGCAGCAACAGCACTCTCATTCAGCTCGTTGCTATTAGGTGCCGCGAAGGCACTTCGCGAGAGTCCACTTGCTGAGGCTGCTATCCGTGACAGCAGCGAGGAATCCGTTGTAGACTCTTCTGGCTTGAAATTTGACGTATCTGTCTCGGTCTCATTGGGAGCGCGCCCTTTGCCCTTTTCAGAGCTCATTTTCTGAAGACCTCTAATCTAGAAAGGCCAGACTAGCCACGAACTGTTCAGAGTTTTGACCATCAGAATAAAGGACGATATTGAATTTGACTCTGCTGTCGACATCAGCAGGTATTTCGCAATCTTTTGTTGYGTATCATTTCTCCATGTTCCGAGCAAAAGAGTGAAGTCGTTGACCCGAATCCAGCCGCTTGTCCTGGCATTGACACGTGATAATGTTCCAGAAAATTCGAGGCGGTCAAAATATTTCTTTCTCACAGGATGATCTATTTCATGTTGGATTATGAGCGATTGTGAGGTCTTTGAGCTTGGATCGTCCAATATGTGTAAGTAATATTGGGACAAATCGCTCCTGCTTCAACTCTACTAATCGCCAAAGACAGGAAAGTGAGTCCGTCATACCCGAAGGAAAGAAGAAGCAACGAGTACAAAATGCTGGTGAGTTTTTCTTCTCGCACAAGTAGCTAAGAGCTCTCTCTCCTATTCGACGAGTCTTGTGCTACATGGACAGGAGATGTTGTGCGATAATCCGCCAGCCTCAACCTGCTCGCCCTAATTTTAGGCGTCGCCTTGATTATATGATTGGACTTTAGCTCAAACACGGTAACGTGTTATGCATATATCTTGCATACGAAACTGCAGAATGGGGTAAACTCGTCCTACCTTCAAATGTGGGTACAGCCTTAATTGGATATTCGGGATGGGAGAGATCAGAACCGAAGACGCCAACAAATAATTATTCAGGGGTGGCAGTCCGTAGCCGTCAGTACGCTATCAGTGCAAGCTGAGCTTGAAACGGTGTTGTAAATGGATGTGTGCAATTGGTAGGGGCATTTGCAGGATGCAGTTCTCCAGAATGGAGGCGATTYTGAGCTCCCGAAGCTTTGTGCCTACGGTTTGCTGGCAAGATGATAAAGCGCAGGTCAAAGACACGGCAAGCTCTAGAGCGATGTAGATATGTAGCTGTGATCGATCAGGATCGAGAAAGTTTATTGTTGCCTTTGCGTTGTGAGAAGAAGGCGTGGAAGGATTCGAATCCGAGGCTTAAACTCGAAAAGTCGCTTGCGTTGGAGTTGCCTTCTTTGTCAGCTTGCAGGCGGGCTCTCGTCACTCTGTCGTTTCTTGGCCCGCCAAAGTCATCCTCATCCTGTTCTCGACCTCCGAACTGCCCTCACCACTTCGACATTCGACCTTGCCATCTGCGCTTAGAGCCGGTCACTACAGCTTCGTCCTGAAAATAACACAGCACGCGCGTTAGACCCCGTCAACTGCGCTTAGCGTCCCGCCCTTTGATTCACGCCGTCACCGTCACATCTAAATCGCGGGCAGATACCCTTGCACTACCTCAGCCTTTCCTGCAACTCCTCCTCCACGGCCCCTCGACGCGACCCAGCTCGGACCCAAGTCTCTCCCTCCACGCGGCAGGCTCTTTCTCGTACACATCGTTCGCGGGGACTGTTCTCCTCCACACGGTCCGTAAAAGATGGTAGAAGGGGAACCGAACTCTCCAACTTGGAAGTTCACACAGTCAGTCTTACCCCTCTCTTCTCAGCAGCGGGCATAGCTTTCATGATGGCTTGCATTGTGCGCTGTCACTTGGAAGCTCCCCCAGCTTCTTGGATAGTGTACCGTCCTCGTCGGCTTGTGCTGACTATTGAGCAGATGTTTTGGTGATAAGGGAGATGTCGAGGATATCACAGAGGGTCAGTCATTATTACAACTCCACAATTCTGCAGAAGCATTATACTGGATGCGTTTAAACTTTGTTCTGCGGTGTCGGTACTGTGCTGGGCCAAGGCTGACGCGTGAAACTACAGCGGATATAATCTCAACAGTCGAGTTTGATCACACGGGTAACTATCTCGCGACTGGAGACAAGGGAGGGCGAGTGGTGTTATTCGAGAGAAATGAAACGGTATGCCATGTCGTCCAACTTCTACTGCCGCTTTGCGTCAAAGACTGACTGTGGCGAAGAAAAAAACATGTGAATACAAATTCCACACCGAATTTCAATCTCATGAGCCCGAATTCGATTACCTCAAATCTCTCGAAATAGAAGAAAAGATCAACAAGATCAAGTGGTGTAGACGACAAAATGCTTCCCATTACCTCCTCTCAACGAACGATAAAACAATCAAGTTATGGAAGGTTTTCGAGAAGTCTTTGAAGGTGGTGGCAGAGAATAATCTATCCACTGAATTGACACCCGGGAATGCTGCGGGAGGTGGAGGCGGCGTTCGACCGATGTCAAATGTGCATTTCAACAGTGCTCACGACCTCAAACTACCCCGCATGGCCCACCATGATACCGTTGTGGCCGCTGTACCTCGACGGACCTATGCCAATGCCCACGCGTACCACATCAACAGCATCTCTGTAAATAGCGATGGAGAGACATTCATCAGTAGTGACGATCTACGGATAAACCTATGGAACCTAAATATCCAGGATCAGAGCTTCAATATCGTTGATATCAAGCCAGCTAACATGGAGGAATTGACAGAAGTCATCACAGCCGCAGAGTTCCATCCACAGAGCTGCAATTGGTTTATGTATGCAAGCTCGAAGGGCACAATCAAGCTTGCAGATATGAGAGAGAGCGCTCTGTGTGACCAACATGCGAAGCGTAAGTGATTCTGAGCTGCTGTTTTTTTAATTACTAATCCGTCGTTCAGAATTCGAGCAAGAGGAGGATCCATCGGCGAGATCGTTCTTCTCGGAAATTATCTCTTCAATCTCGGACGTCCGCTTTTCCCATGACGGGCGCTATATCCTATCGCGCGACTACCTGACCGTCAAGATTTGGGATGTCAACATGGAAAGGCAACCTGTGAAGACAATCCCCATCCACGAGCACCTCCGTCCTAGACTTTGCGAYACATATGAGAATGACAGTATCTTCGACAAGTTTGAGGTGGTTTTCTCGGGAGATGCCAAGAACGTGATGACAGGCAGCTACAATAACAACTTCATGATTTACCCGTCAGACCCGGATAAAGAAGTTGAAGTAGTGCTGCAAGCCGACAAATCAGCTTTCAAGGCGAAGAAAGTGGGCGTGCCGACTCCGATCAACTCCTCAACGAGTCCCACAGCTACGAACGGTGGAAAGAAGGGTAATTCGAGAGCAGGTAGCCCTGCGGCTGGAGCTACTGGCCAGGGTGGTAGAATGCGGAAGGAGACTGATGCCGACCAAATTGATTTCAACAAGAAGATCTTGCACATGAGCTGGCATCCATTCGAGGATAGCATTGCTATTGCCGCGACTAATAATGTAAGTCAAGCTACACCGTTGTCTCGACTTTTTCTAATATCATCTAGCTCTTCGTCTTCTCAGCATTGTAGAAATGACATTGCTTCCGAGAAGTCTCTTGTCATATTCTATCGGCGTTTCAGCGCGTGGCTAGCTACACTACTCATCGTCCCTTGCCACCAGGTTATCGATTCAGTCCATACTACAGGCGTTGCTAGTCATGAGAAACGAATATGATATCAATGATGGTAGAGGGACGATCACATAGAATGCGAGCGTGTGGTCGAAGGAACCTGGGAAATGGCAGTCTTGATGGCACGCTAGACTCACTATCCCTCAATACTAGTAGCTACTGAGAGATGTGCCCAAAGGCCTTGTGGTATCGTTGAAGTTATTATGACTTTGGGCAAATTCCAGACCAAGTAGACTAGTCAAACGTCATCTCGCAGATTCCGAATAATGCAAGAAATGCAAGTACTTCTCCCGCGTGCCAGGCAAGTGATATCAGTAGACCAGCAGCGAGCAACCTGCCTTCATTAGATTAAGCCTCTCCGTTACCTACACCATCTGTAGACCAAAAGCGGCGCTCTAATGTCACCGTTTCCACTGTGCTTGGGAGATGCTAATTTAGTGCCGCTTTCTCTGTCCACCGCAATCTAGTTCCATCTATGACTTGCGTATGCATCTACAGTTGATAATGCGAACCTTGCAATAAAGTACGGGCGCCTGGCGTCTGGTTCCTGCTTTTGGACATCCGGCACGATTAAGCATAACTTATGATACAATRTCCCAGAATAGGACGTGGATGGTGCGGCGCTGAGTGGTGGAAATCGCGGAAATCGGAGGGTCGTGCCTGATCTGATGTTCTCTCTGGCAAGCCACTGCCGCTGCATTGCCGACCCCTCAAATCTTCCCGTAGTCGGCCCTATGAGAGGCTGCCACTAGGTACCGTAGCTGGTGGTAGGGCCCTTGGATCATTTTGCCAGCCAGCAGCAGCCTGCCTCTTTGCCTGTGACCTCCGACTGCACTCCTCCGCTGCTCGCCCAGTCGCCCTGCCCTGGCTAACCCCCGGCATTTGAAGCCCTAGCAGAAAGCTAGTGCGTGTGTTTACTGGTAGTGTGAGGGACTACACTACTCGACGCCTGCGTGCGTTTTTTGTTTAAGTAAGTGCCCAATGCCATGTGCGATCGCGAGGCCAGGCCACACCGCAGTCAGCAGCAGCATAGCATGAATTTGAATGGACCGTGTGCCTTTTGGACGACAACAACGTGTCAAGTCGCGACGCCCACGCTCCCTCTCCGTACGCAGACCTGTCGACCTGTTCCCGGCGGATCCGGTTCCTGACGCTGACGCTGGCTGCTGCTGGACAAGACCACGATGGGCAAAAAAGGCAGAGCTGACYCCAACAGCACCCCGTCCAGCCCTATGACAGCCACCCGCCGACGATCTACCCTACGAGACCTCCATTCTTCCACCGCCGCGAATCACAGCAGTGATGGGGATATCATAATTCCGAAGGTAATCAATGCTGCCCCGTCTTTGGAGAAGGCAGAGATGTACGGCATAGACGACACGAGGAGCGCCTCCTCCAAGTTGTTTGCTATGGCTGGCCGCATATTCATCGAGACCATCCCGCAGTGGCTGGCTGTGGGTGCCATGCTTGGCTTGATCTTTGGCGGATGTTGCTCAAATGTGAGTGATTGGTCATAGGCGCATCGTATTGGGTCACAAGGCTGACGGTCTGCTCAAGGTGTTTGCGCTAGAAGCTATTGTCAAGTAGGTCGAGGCTCCACAAAGTCCTTGCTGCCGGCTGAGAGTGCTAATACTTTTTCTACAGAGTCGAGCCAGATAGTGGTGAGCCCAAGATTAGAACCTGAAGAGCTATATAAATACTGAGAGCTTCCAGGAACCCTATTGACCTTTGTACAATTCTTGTTCGTTGCTACCACCGGATACATATCACAATTTGATCGAAACAGATTTCCGCTATTCCTCAAGCCGAATCGTGTACCTATACGCCGCTGGATGATCAATATTCTGCTATTTTTTACGATCAATGTCCTCAACAATCATGCTTTCAGCTACAATATTTCGGTACCTATACATATCATTCTTAGGTCGGGRGGTAGTATCACAACCCTAGCGGCTGGCTACATATGGGGCAAGCGATTCTCTAGGCTACAAGTCTTTGCGGTCACTCTTTTGACAATTGGTGTGGTCATCGCCGCATGGTCAGACCAAGCGTCTAAGGTAATTGTTCGCATGAAATGCTTTGGGGCTTTACTAACATCCTTTACAGACAGACACTCAGACTACGCAAGGCCTTCCCCCTTTCAGCACTGGACTCGCCATCCTTTTCTTTGCCCAGGTTTTATCGGCCATCATGGGCTTATATACAGAAGAAACGTACAAGCAATATGGACCTCATTGGAAGGAGAATTTATTCTACTCGCACTTATTGGCGCTGCCTCTTTTCATCCCGTTCCTCCCAGCTATGCACAGGCAGTTCCTAAAGCTGGCTGCCTCCGCTCCACTGGGTCTGCCAGCCTACGAATCCTTGGAAGATCTTCCTRTGGAGTTGCGAACCAAATTGGATACAATCCATATCCCAAGTCAGCTTGCCTATATGGTCACGAACGTGTTGACTCAATACGCTTGTATCAGGGGAGTCAACTTACTCGCCTCGGTCGGATCCGCCCTTACAGTTACGATTGTGCTCAATGTACGGAAGCTAGTCAGCTTGTTATTGAGTATATGGCTCTTTGGGAATAGGTTATCACCGGGGACTTTGATAGGAGCCTTCATTGTCTTTTTTGCAGGGGGGTTGTATGGATTAGAAGGTTCGAAGAAAACTCCGGGGCAGGCCAGACGCAGAGTCAGCGCCAACACAAACGGGAAAGTAGTAGGATAGAAATGAAAATATTTTAAGGAGACGTTTGTGATTTGTACACGTCAGTGAAAAGCTTAAATGTAGTGAGACATTGTGCCGAGTCTTTGTTTGCCATGTTGACGCGGTCTGAGTCAAAGAATAAGCTTTTGGCGGGGAAGCTGCATCTTCGGAAAATTCCTAAGCTGTATAAACGTGGACCTTAATGTCCCCTTAAAAATTTCCAAACCTTTGCCCCCAATATGATGCGCCGCAGTGAGCCAAGTACAGACTCGGACACAGAGCCTGCTATGCTCCCAGAAGCCGCGATACCAGAAGAAGGCACCCCAGAAACAAAAACACCATCAGAGGAAGAGGACGGCGTACTCCCGCGCGATGTCGACCGCAAGACTGCATACTACGATTACGCCGCAGAGAAGCAATTGAGCCAAGCGGATGCAAAGCTCTTCTACCAACGAAGCCAGCTCGAAGCTCAGAAGACTGGAGGCAGCAATTGGGGAAACTCCCAGAGCTCTCCACAAGCCAGCCCAACACTGATACCAAGGTCCTTCTCCAACGTGTTTGATGCGGGCCAAGCAAGCATTCAGAGCCAAGGCAGTGTAAACTCTTTGAAAAGCGCCTACTCCTTTTCACAGAGGTCTGTAATACTCAAACTACCCCTCTTTGATAAGACGAAATGGTTCTGACTATTGATAGCTCTAAGTATAGACCGGCTCCCCCTGTGGGACTGGCATATCCTGGCAAACATCCTGAAAGCAATACGATTCAAGAACCAAATTATGCCGCATACACCCAAAGCCCGACTTGCTTGCACCGAACGGAGTCCCTCCTACAAGCAGACAGGGCAGCTAGAGCACACTCTACTCACCCCAGTATACCCCACGAGCCAAAGCCATTATTGGAAACGGAGGGATTACATGGAGCTGGCGCCGGTGTGGGCGTAGGTAATGGAATTGGAGGATTTGTGGATAACGATGCGCACATTACGTCGGAGCTGAGTGCAATTTACTCGAACATCCAGAAGACCTTGGATATTCGGCATAAATACATGAGGTTGTCACTACAGCAAGAAGGCRACAACCCCAAAGATGAGGCGACATGGGACATCTATCCTCCACCACCGGAGCCCGCTTGGTATGAAGAAAAGGATCGCTCCGGCCTTTCGAATGGGAAGACGAGCCAAAACGCTAGCCAGTCCAATACCATGATTCTTGAAAAGCCTCCAAATAGGAATAGAAATCTCAGCTCTCCGAGCCTCCAACAGGCGCCCACGAGCCCACAAACTCCCAAGGCTCAAAAGAAGAAACGGAAGCCCGGCCAAGATATTGGGGAAGACTTTGATATGGATGATCTGCTACCACTCCCAGGCCCAAGCGAGATGACCTTTCGTATGGATGAGAGCAGTGTTTTTCAAGTGTATGAGAACTCTAAAGCGCTCGAAGTTGATACTCCTATCATCAATATTCCAACTATTCGAGAATTCTACATGGATCTAGAAGAGATCCTCAGTATCTCTTCCGACGGACCAAGTAAGAGCTTTGCATTCCGGCGCCTACAATATCTTGAAGGAAAGTTCAATCTCTATGTGCTTCTCAATGAATATCAAGAGATGGCGGACAGCAAACGAGTGCCTCATAGAGATTTCTACAATGTCAGAAAGGTAGATACTCACGTTCATCATTCAGCTTGCATGAATCAGAAGCACTTGTTGCGTTTTATTAAGAGCAAAATGAAGAAGTGTCTAGACGAAGTGGTTATGTTTAGGGATGGTAAACACCTCACTCTGGAAGAAGTGTTTAAGAGTATCAATTTGACAGCGTACGATCTTAGTATCGATACGCTTGATATGCATGTAAGTATGAAAGGACAGGTAGGAAATGTTTTCAACTAACAGTTCTAGGCTCACACTGATTCATTTCATCGCTTTGATAAATTTAACCTCAAGTATAACCCAATCGGAGAGTCCAGACTGAGGACTATCTTCCTCAAGACAGACAACTTCATCAAAGGGAGGTATCTAGCGGAAATCACCAAAGAGGTAATTGCTGATCTRGAGTCAAGCAAGTACCAAATGGTAGAATGGCGCATATCCATCTACGGCCGCAGTCTCGACGAGTGGGACAAGCTCGCCGCTTGGGTCGTCGAGAACAAACTCTATTCTCACAATGTCCGATGGCTGATCCAAGTGCCTCGACTGTTCGATGTCTACAAGGCTTCTGGTTTGATGGAGAACTTCGAGCAAGTAATCGTAAACCTCTTCCAACCGCTATTCGAAGTCACCAAAGAYCCGAATTCTCACCCAAACCTTCACATCTTCCTCCAGAGAGTTATTGGATTCGATAGCGTTGATGATGAGAGCAAGCCAGAGCGCAGATTGTTCAGGAAGTTCCCGGTGCCCAATGTCTGGAACACGAAGCAGAATCCGCCATACAGCTATTGGATCTACTACCTGTTCTCTAACATGGCATCTTTGAACGTCTGGAGGAAGCAGCGCGGCTTCAACACTTTCCATCTCCGACCTCATTGTGGTGAGGCTGGTGATACTGATCATCTAGCTGCCGCTGTACTCTGYTGYCAYAGYATCAGTCATGGACTTTTGCTGCGTAAAGTCCCGCTCTTGCAGTATATTTTTTATCTTGAGCAAATTGGAGTGGCGATGTCTCCACTAAGCAACAACGCCCTCTTCTTAGCATACGAGCGAAACCCATTCTTGCAATATTTCAAGCGCGGATTGAACGTCTCGCTCTCCACAGACGATCCTCTTCAGTTTGCGTTCACGAAAGAGCCTTTGATTGAGGAGTATTCGGTCGCTGCACAGATCTACAAGCTCAGCGCCGTAGACATGTGTGAGCTAGCGAAGAACTCGGTCAAGCAGAGCGGGTATGAGGCTGCTGTAAAGCAAAGGTGGTTGGGTCCAGACTTCCATCTTCCGGGTGTGAAGGGTAATGATATGGCCAAGAGYAACGTGCCTAATATCCGGGAAGGGTTTAGACATGAGACGTTACTCCAGGAACTAGCGATGATCGAACGCTACACAGCGATAGTAGCCACGTCAACTGTGCCTAGCAAAGTAGAGAACTCGCCCCTCGTCGCAGAGAAAGTACCCGTCTCACCTACCTCTTCCCTCAAAACCAACGCCTCATCCAGCAACACCCTCCCTRYCGAAGTCCAGCAATACCAGCAATTCCCCTCCCAAGCGGCTCGCATCCCCGCCTCGCACTCGCACTCGCAACCCCAAGCCCAGATCCAGACCGACGGCAGTCAGTCCATTGCGAACGGCAGTCCAGCCGCCCCCTTCCCGCACCGTGTAGAGTCCTGGCCCGTTGAGAGCTTCCCCGACCTGCATCTGTCGTTGAGCCAGCCGCGGATCTTTCCGGGCGTGGTGAGCAGAACGCAGCGACGCGATAGCAAGGCGACGAGGCAGAGTAGTTGGAGCGAGACGGATGATGTTGCGTCGAAGGGAAAGGGAAAGGAGAAGCAGCGGATGGATGGTGCGGTGGAAGAGGAGAGCGATCAGGACGCTGAGGATTCGATGTGATTTCGATATGGCGAGCTCGAGAGAATGATATGGCAGTAACGATTGTGTGTTTTGGCGTTTGCGGGTACAGATTGTTCTGTGGTTTTGGGTGTCTGATCTGCGTAGATGGGGTTTAGCTAAAGACTTGGGGAAAGAACGAATAGATGGGAAGGCAAAGAAGACGACTTCAGTACGCCACGACACGACAGAAATACCTTCATAGTTTRAGTAAAGTAGAATAATACCCACAAGGCGTTATCCATTTATTGCACCCTCCCAAGCCGAACGCACTCCACTCCCATCCCGCCTCAGCTTACCTCTGCCACGTTGGCGGCCGCAGCCGGGTCCAGTAAACAAACCTCCGCATGCCAGGCATTTCTATATTTACAACCAAATTCCAAATCTAAATATAAATWAAAAAACTGCGATGTGCAACAAACCTTCACCTCCCACATTTTCTTCTGGTCCCGGGAGTGCTGAGATGTAATGTGTGTGGTGGTCTATTCTTAGGTACAAGCAGGCGTGTGGTGAAGGATCACGCCCGTTCCGCTCCGCAAAGCCACCTCCTCTGTTTCCCGACTGTTTGGGACTCCATGCAGCTTGCAAGTGTGAGTGGCTAGCTGGTGGGAAGACGGCAGTTGAAGCAGATAAGGCTATTAGAATACGAAGAGCCAAGAATAACAAATGTAGATCATTGAGCAATGCGGGAAGTTTGTTTCGTCAAAAATTGCGAGACCCTCCATTTTGCAGCCGCAACGAATGTTTTCCATCGTAGAATACAATATGGACTGGTATTACTATGCACAATCTCATCTCATCATCACTGCCGCCAAAGAAAGCCTGTGTTGCCTTTCCTTTTCCATTCATCAATTATACTTTGTCTCTCTCGCAAATTACCGCTTYGTACCTCCTCCCCAGCTACAACTCACGATTGACTAGCAAGATAATTCGCAGCCTGGCATAGCACGTCAGCATCYGGTTCTCGCAAAAGTGGCAGATCAACTCACCCTCTCCAAATTATAATCATACTTCTCTAGCGCAGCGAGCGCCTGCGGACGCGAATACCCCATCCCCGTCAGGTTCTTCAAAATCGGATCGTCATGCACTCCCTCATGCGTCAGCGCGCGCCCGATGTCCGGCCTTATTTTCTTGTTGGCAGTGCCGTTTGCYGGGATCGAGAGCGAAGATGCGGGTGCTTCTACAGCTGTGGTTGACGAATCCAGGCCAGCGAACAAGGCGTCCCAGTCGTCAGTCCCGGCCGTGTTGGTGGTCGTTGGGGCAGGGTGTGTGGATTGAGGGGATTGTGAGAATTCCCCGTATGAGCTACCTCCGAAAGTGTTATTGGTTGCGTGAGAGGTCGTGGARGCCTCGCCGCCTTTTGAGGCGGGTGGGCTGTCGAATACGGGGTTGAAGTCATCGAGGCCGGAACGGTCCAGTTGGGACACATTGGCAAAGTCATCGTCGGCATCGCCCTCCTTTGCGTCCTCGAGATCGTCGAATTCGTCGAAATCATCCTCGAATGGCGCTTTTGCGGGAGGCACTGGCTGCGAGGATACTTGAGGGCCGCCGAATGGAGTTTGGCCGGTCGCCGTGGAGCTTGTAGGCTCTGCGGAGGCGGCAGGAGGTGAGTTGGGGATCTCGCGGGACGGAAGTAAGCCTTGGTAGGCTTGTGCTTCTTTGTGTRCTTGGTCGGTAGGAGATATAGTCTTGTCATAGGTTGGTGGTGAGGGTTGAGCCCCAGGAGTAGGTGGGTTTGATGAGGCCAAGCTTCCACTAGTCAAGTGTTCTGTTAGTGCTGGCCGCGCTGCAAGGAAGTCATTTGCTCCGTCGCTAGATGGGGCCGTCATCGTCGCCGCTTGTCCCCCAGAACTTTGGTTTCTAGTATGACCAGGAGATGCAGGAGCGAAGTCATCGTCGAAGCCTCCACGTTCGCTGGCACTATCACTATCATCGTCATTCTCTAGCTCGGAAATAGGCGGGAACTCTTGTTTGGCGCCAGCAGGAGCAGCTGCGCCTGAGCCTCCTGCTGACGAGCCAGTGTTGGATCGCTCTTGCGCCTTAGCAGAGCTTCCTAATCCGGCAAAAGCAGAATCGAAGTCATCCTTTGCAGTTCCAGAGCGGACGGGTAGAGCGAACGGATCTGACGTAGATTCCTCGCTGAATGCATTTCCGGCAGATGGGGTTGAAATACTGTTGGCGTTTGGCTCGGCAGGGAAGGCACCTGGGACAGACTCCTTGGTAGTGCTAGTGGCAGGAGAGGCTGTGGAAACACGATCGATACCCGGAGATACCGCTCTTGCATTCTCAGGTGGGCCTGCAGTAGAAGAACCCGTCGGAGTCATGTAATTTGTGGGTGTCTCGGCGCCCGAGTCTTCCCCAAATCTGCTATTCGGTGCTGAAACCTGTTGAGACGACGTCACAGAGTCACTGTGCTCTGGGAATGGTAAGAAGCTGGAACTAATCTGTCGTGACTCAGGTGGAGGTGGCGGTACGGTAGTTTGTGGGACCGGTGTGCCAGCTTGAGGGAGTGCAGTAGGTTGGGGAAGCGTGCTGGCAGGCGGAAGGGCGCTGGATTGTGGGAGTTCTCGATGAGAAGTTGCGGGTGAAGATGCCGCCGGCGAGGAAAAATCATTGGCATTACCTGTTTGGCTCCTAGATAATGCAGGAGATTGGCTGCGGCTTTCTTGTTTAAAACTGGTGGGAGGTAGTGCTCCCTTTGGCGTTGATGTTTCACCAAATGCGGGACCAAATACATTTTCAAACGATCTGTCGGTGTGCGGTGGCGAAGTAAATGTAGAATCTGATGAACTTCCCTGGCGGCGGAAGAACGGATTGTTGGCGCTCATAGTGGAAGGCGCTGGACTGACAGCCTGGGCAGGAGATGAGCTTTGTGCTTTAGCTTGAGCTGCTAGAGTTTTYGTGTCTTCTTCAATGCTCTTGTTCAATTCTTCGGCCTCGGCCTTCAGTTTCTCCCTTTCAGCTTCATTAGTTGCGAGCTGCTTTTTGTTGATGGCCACCAGACCTTTCTGCTGACGAGCGTCCGATCTCAATTTCTCCAATGCTGGCTTCAATTGTGCAATCTCCGCGTTGACAACTCGCATGTGCTCCYTCAAATTGGCATTTTCCTGTTGGTCGGCCTGCAGGGCTGTGGTAGTTTGCCTATGCTGATTTTGGAGATCCTGGTAGGTTCCCTCAATCATAGCAATTTCGGTCTGCAGCTTTTTTGTCTCGTTCCTGGAGGTGTTGAGCCGTTCCTCCAAGCTTCTGACATCTTTCACTTCTTGCTCGTAAAGTGTCCGAAGTTGAGACAAACGCTGCTCGAATTGGGCCTTTTGAGATCCCGCTTGAGTCAGCTCATTTTGTGAAGTTGCTCGCTGTCCTTGAACATCGTGCATCTGTTTTGACAATGTGCCAACCTGATTTGACAAGTTTGCAAGCTCTGAAGTCTCGTTTGTCAATTTCTTACTGATTTCGGGATCATTATCTCCCAGCAGATCGTCGGCTGCAGACTGCTGTTGTTGAACGCTTCTTGATTGTGAAGGGCCTGAGCTGTTCGATCCTCCAGTTCCTTGATAGGCCAAAGCTTGGCCAAAAGATGAAGACGGAGCAAAAGGTTTGAATACATTAGATGATTGTGGGAAGTTCTGGGTTGGTGAAGTAGGGCTTGTCGGGGATTTATTTGCAAAGACATCATTACCCGCACCGAAAGATGCGGATCCGCCAGTAGATGAAGGTGCTTGGGCCGGTGCAGGGGCTGGCGATGACAGGGCGTCGAGCCCAAATAAATCCTCGGCGGCTGACTTAGGCAATGTTGGAGGTGGTGCCTCGAAGGCAGGGGCCGTTGGAACCGCGGCTGGCCTCGTCTGGTTTCGCATACTTGGCGGAACTAGGTTAGGGGGTAATGTTGCGGGCAATGATTCTCGCCCGTCACGCTTTCCTCGCTGTTGCCGGATGAGGTACATAGCAACTGCAAACTCATCTCTGGTCAGGACACCAGCCGAATTGATATCTGCGAGATCCCAGATCTGCGCCAAAGCCTCCTCTGGAAGCTTTGATTCGCTGAAGAAGGGTACAGCTTCATCTCCAGTAATAAACCCCCTATTGCCCTTGTCCAGATTATTGTAGATGCCGTCAAATTTGGCCTTATCCGCAAGAGTTATCGCCCAATCCCCTCCAAGCCCGGYACTCTGAGGGTACTGAGGAGGAGCGWAAGCAGGGCGACTTAGAGGACTTCCTGTCCTCTGGGCCCCCATTGCACCACTTAATTGTCTTGGTATGGGTCCCATAGCACCAGAAGACTGCCTACTCGGTGGGCGTCTTGCCGCCGCCTCATATAATCCAGCAGGAAGAACATTAGGCAAAGCTCGGAGAGCACCGGATTTGAATGAAGCCAAGAGATGCATGGCGATCACGAATTCTGTGACCTGAAGAGCCCCTCGTTGCTCAGTGTCCGCCAAATTCCAGATCCTGCCTAAGACTTCGTTTGGAAGGCCCGCGCGCTCAAATATTTGTTTCGCCTGTTCGCCAGGAAGCACTCCATTGTGCGCGCCTGACTTCTCGAATAATGCCGCGTATTGGCCAGCCTTGTCTGGCGTCAACGGAGGAACTCGGATTGGCCCTGATCCGCTTCCTTGTGGTTGCAATGCGTTCGGCGGCGGACCAGGAGGGGGCTGGACGCCCGTTGGGCTCGCTCCAGGCACAGATGCGCCATCGAATTTGGGAAGGGGGCCAGGTCGAAGTGCCAGTTCGGGGGTGGGATCTCGTCCCGCTTGGTAATGCCCAATCAACCTCAATACAGTTCCAAAGCCCGCWGGGGTCAGGAGCCCTCGGTTCTCTTTATCTGCGATCTGCCATATCTACAGTGAAATAGATTAACATTGCCCTTCATGCCTCGAACTCTAGCTGCTGGTAGCCGTCGAAATAGTGAGACCGTACCTCTCCTAAGATGCGTGGCTCCAGCCTTGTCTTCTCGAAGAACTTGACCGCAACTTCCCCCGTCACCACGCCTATATTCTCTGTATCCGCTTGTCGAAAGAGCTGACCGAATACACGCTTCTCTTCAGGTGCGAGGTTGAGACTCGGCGCCGCTGTAAATACGTCAGCATTGGCATTCCGGCAGACCTGTGCTCCTCGTCTGAAGCTAGAGCATAGCTTCAAATTTCCCGGATAGCTGAAACAGCGATTGCGCCAGCGACATGTGCTATGGGGCAGCTGGAAGGGAAGCAAAGCTCTTACTTGGGTCTTCCGCCATGACGCTTCGGATGGCGGGACGGTCCTTGAGAATAGCGCAAAACAAACGTAAATAGAACCAGCGCGCGTTCTGAAGCTGCAGCGATGAGCGGAGTATGTGAGGAGGTTCGTATGTACCAATTACGGATTTCGAGGGAGATAGATGGCGGGGAAATGAAGCTTCAGAGAAGAGTGTCGATGGGCTGTGGAGGTTCGAGGGCCCTAGTGAGGGAGGCTCTTCATTGGACAGCCGTCTTCGCGAAATGAGGGCAGCGAACTGCTTCCCAGCCACCAGTGGGTGCGACTCTCAACTCCACAAAATCACTCAAAACCCAGTATCGGGATCACCGTGCATTGCATCCGTGTGAGGATTGCATGTCACACGCCGGAAAAAGATACTCTGAGTGGACAGTCCCAGAAGCAGCCTCATTATAGGCCTGCAGAGGTCAAATAAAGAGTGAGCATGATTTCAGTTGGATCGTTTGGTACGACGCCCACACCGGCGTGCATGGGAAACGTGGGGTGCCTTGCAATGTCCAGATCTGTTTGGATAGTTCACAGGAAATGAAGCTGGGTTTGCATCGAATCGGTTTCGATACCGATGATGATAGCTGCTGCTCCAACAAGCGTTAAGAATGTGCAGTTCAAATCCTGGCCAGACGATAAAGCATGGGCTACTAAGATGAGTGTCTGGTGGGACCTTCGCATCTCTCTCGAAGCACGCGTTGTATTGCACTTGCTCTAATTCTTTCTATAAATCTTCTCTAACTGCAACATCATCTCAGTCCTCATTTATAGCAAAAGCTTTCTCTTTAATTTCTTCCAATCACTCGGCCTTGAGCTCCTCAGTCTTCTGTCTTGCTGCACGTCCCTTCTCACTCCAYGGGAAATGCCRGACAGGAACAGTGAAGAAACTACCCTCTTTGTCAGCCTCTCTGTAAACGATATGCAAGTGCAAGTAAACAATACCTATTCGAATCATCCGCTAGACCTGCCAATGCAATATACCAAGCAAAGAAGGCAGCTAGCAGACCAAACATTCCCCCTACTTTCTGGATCTTGACGTCTRGGTTTCCTTCAGCGTCAGCGTAGAGATACGCCAGAGCCAGCAACAAGAATGTTATCCAAACTCAGAAGAAGAGCAGGCTGAACACGACAGTCGACCTCAACGTCAGGATTCAGAGAAGAAACGTGAAAATGAGCCAACCCTACCACTATTAGCCCTTCTCCCYAAAGAAACTGGAAGGGTACACACCATCAAGAAGAACCCAAAGGCGTACGCAAATTAGTTCTCTTCATACGCCTTCATAATCTRGAGCCCACCGGACGTGAACACAATCGCCAGCGATATCCAAAATCCGACATACGAGCTCAGCGCCGTTGCACCAAACGTGTTCCCGCCCGCCATCTCCCACAAGCCCGCCAGCAACTATACCAGTCCCTCACACGCATACGCCAGCGACACAACCATATTCGGCTCATTTACATCCCTCGTATGGAGAGTGAACAGGGACAGCATGAAGGTTGTGAGCGCGAAGCCGAAGAGGCCCAGCAGCCAGGGTTCGCGAGCCGACCCTCCTTCTGGGGGCAGTAAAGCCCTGGCTGGAGGTATCCTGCAAAAGCAGGCGCGCGTGAACTTTGCGCTGAGGTAGCATGGGCTAAGGGATTCCCTCCATAGTCCCTCAATTGGTGGGATTTATTGTGCTRCTAGGCAGTCTTGCCGGTCCAGCTTTCGTGGTCATTGCTCGGGTGTGTGCCTCCATTGCTAGGATTAGCTTCTTCATATTGATGGTCCTGCCCAAAAGATATATTGGGCTTGAGAGTGGGATGCAAAACAAGCGATACAGCATTGGGGTTCTGGGGATTTCGAGGAGACGCGTACTCAGCTACGGCATGCGGGGAAAGCTACTTGCTTCCCCATGGAGACATCATGTCGACGAATRAGAACATCTCATTTAATCTGGAATTCATRAATGCTCATATGTCGTAGTTRAGATAGTAAATAACGGAGTCAGTGTAATGAAATAGTGCACAATAGCGCTTGCTGACTGTTACTGGCGTCGGCAGATCAACATGCGGGAGAGTCTAAGGAGAAGATTTCGCACAMTTTCCGAGCCCAGCATTGTGAAATCATTTGAATTGAAGAACAAAGTCACAGAGCAAGCAAGATCGTTATAAAGCTAATGGCACCTATGGCCGGCAAGAAACATGCTCGGTAAAGCACACAGGGAGGCGAATGGCCTTAATACATCTACCGCTAGCGACTCCTCTCCGAGTTCTCCAGGTTATCTTCCGAAGACTATAAAAGGATGAGAATTTACAGAACGTCAAACCCTATGCAATCCGCGAAGGAACAAATCGGGAACAGCGGCCCCGTCCCGAAATACCTTTGCTTTCTTTTTTGATCGAGCCTTGAGCTATCAGCTGCTCTTCCATGAGCTTCCGAGCGGAGGCCAGAGTTGCCCATTGCCCACCTTCATGATGAAAAAATGCCTAGCATCATGCAGTGTAACTAGACTAATATGGAAACAAGAGGTGATATGATRTTGCGTAGGCATAAGATGAGAGACTAAGCCTGTCATTGGAATTTACCTTGTTACACGGCATGTTAAGGCCCTCAACGAGGCTCCCTCCCTCTTTGCGTTGTCTTGACCTTCGAAGCTTCTAGAAKATAAGTAACCCATTGCCTCTCTTTGTATCTGGAAGCTAGATAATTTATACTTCAGCTACTTCGAGTTTGCGATCACTTCGTGACGATGTCCCCTCTCGATACTTCTTCCAACGATAGCAATATCCAAGGCACCAGATACTCTACRGTACCAAATCGCGATATCGATATACAAATCAAACAGCCTCTTCTAGAAATGGTATGGAATATAAATTGGAAGGCTCTCACCAAAATGGTGGGGCTTCTCCTCACTGGCGCAGTTACAGCACTTGGACATCATTTATATTATAAATCCCTGAATGGAAAGCCTGTTGCAAATGGGAATTCCGACTAGGATTTAAAAGGCCCAGCAGTGGCAACTGTGATACGGAACTGCTTTGCCTTCATCGCGAAAACTTGTTTCGCAACATCCATTTCTGTTGCCTATCAACAGCATATCTGGGCCACGATGAAGAAGTATATCTCAATCTCAGGGATAAATGCAACGTTCGGCGCTGTGAGCGACTTGTCCTCTTTCATCGACTTGTCGTTCTTGTCCAATGTCAAAATAGGTGCGCTGTTCCCAGCTTTGACATGGCTGGTGTATCTGCTGTTATACGGCAGTTGCGTGCTAATATTGTATTAGGCCGAGGCCTCTCGCAGCATTGGTTACTCCTGCGACTCTGACRGTCATTCTATCTATAACCAAGACCTCGGAAAATATGACAGTACCAATGGTCAACTATACCGACGTTTCTACTCTCTCCGTTTTCAATGCTAGCAACATTAATATAGACGCTAACACTGTCGACAACGGTGTCTCCCTATATCCGACTCGTCTTTTGGCTRTCACGGCATACGTGCGGAGGTACTCCCAATGTCTCCCATAGCTCCATCAACAGACTACTCACTTGCCTTCTCCGCTCCGTTTCTCGAGTTTGCCAGTGCCCCAGCCAATGTAAGTGCTGTCATTGACCGAGTTGTCAACYACACGGAGGCTATTACGGATGCCACTTTTATTACCCATCCAGTCTCCTTCATTGCATTCACGCCTAAGAACAGGATGGTTAATGCGCTCGATTTCGGAAATCTTGAGGCTAGTGCAGATTTGTACGAGAAATTTGTCGATAGTTGTGTCGGAGCGAATTCCGTTGCTGACGGCTCRCAATTCTATTGCTCCAGAGTCACTGCGRCACACCCCGAAGATGAATGGGCAGGAGGGAGTCCCTATGTATGGGTGAGATCAGACAGCGATTCCTACTCTTGCGAACTCAAGGACACTTTTTTTAACGTCACCTTCAACGCGAGTGGTAATACGCAGGTTATTAATTACCCTTATGACTTTCATTATACTGGTCAGACTTTGGAAGTCGAGCATTATAGCAATGGTCAAGTTCTCTCCAACTTTTTGAGCGGAGTTGTCTGGAGCATGCATGAAACAGTTTCAACTGCCCGAACACATATCRCACAATCATCATTRTACGGGGTCTTGAAAACTAACGTGCGAACCATTACTGAAACGGAAGATGATCCAGGAATTCCAGATAATATGATTACGGACCATGATAGAGCGCTGACGAGGGGTTTGACCATGGGGCAACTGATCGAAGAGTTATCTCGTAACCTTACTCTCAGTTACTTTAGCGCCGACGGGACATGGTCTCCAGCTGGCGCCAACACCACCGTCAACCTTACTGCCAACATCAACATCTACAATTACAACACGGCCAATCTGGCAATAGCATACGGTATAGCGATGATCGTCTCTATTGCTAGTATGATAATAGGTATGAAAGCATTGGTGGTGAATGGCGTAAGCCATGGTTCATCTTTCTCCGCGATCATGTCCAGTACACGCAATCCGACCCTAGACGATCTTACAAAAGGTCACTCTTTGGCTGCTGAGCCTCTTGCCAAAGAGATSTCACGCACACAGCTAAAATTTGGACTCCTTAGGGAAAATGGCAAAAGCCAAGCATTGGCTAGAAGAGCAGGATTTGGGAACGCTGGGGAAGCAGAGCCGTTGAACAAACCCGCARGTTGCYATTAAGTTACTTCATCTGTTTTATTTCTTCTCAACCAGATATAATTTAAGTTATCCCTCCTACTTCCCRTCTCTAGCAACAACCCTCGTCCTGAAATTCTGCTGCTTCACAAACCACCTATTCTCGCACCTCAGCACCTCCCCCTCCCCCAACTCAAGCTTAAACTCAAACCTCCTCACCAGATTCGGTACTAGGGTACTAATCTCCAACAAACTGATATTCCTCCCAATACAATTCCGGCTTCCCATTCCAAACGAGAAGAAATATCTCTCTACTTCTCCTCCTCGGCCCTGCTCTTCGATCTCGAGCCAGCGTTCAGGACGCCAGGTGTCGGCGTCGAAGCCGAAGACAGAGGTGTTGTGATGTGCGACCCAGGCGTTGATGCCTACTGTTGAGCCCCCAGGCACGAAGCGTCCATTTATTGTTGTACCTTCCGGTGGGACGATACGTGGCATGGTGAGGCCTGTTGCGGGGTGTATGCGGAGGGCTTCTTTGATTACTGCTTGTAGGTACGRCAACTCTTGCGCTTCCTTGAAGGTTACGGGATCAGAGATTCTTCCATCTTTGGCTGCGGTATCGATTTCATTTTGCAATTGCTTGTAAGTTTGTGGGTGTTTCATAAGGTGATAGAAGACGCTTGAGAGAGTAATGGCCGTGGTATCGCTCCCAGCACCGATGTTGGACATGCACATAGTAACCAAATCCGTCCTCGTGATCTTCTCCGGATTTTCCTCGTGTGCTAAGAGAATCTTCGTCATGATAGCCGGAGGCCCCTCCCTTCCCACATTCCTAGGATCTTTCAACGTCTGTTTCCTTGCCTCAATCTGCCTCAGCGTGTAATTGAAAACATATCCATGCCCCCCAGTCTTTGGAAGCAGTGGGAACAGAAACCGATGCAGCCACGGGAACACACCAATAAAAGTACTATAAGCACCCCTCTGATCAATCGCCGCGAACACGCCCTCTTTATCCTCGCCCATATCCAAGAATCCGAACCGGTTCGCGAACGTGATCTCGCCAATCACATCAAAGGCGTAGCATTGCAGGTAATGCTGCAGATTGATGACCCGCCCAGCTTTGGCGATTTCACTGAAGCGCTGGGTTAAGATCGCGCAGCAGTTGTTGACGAACGGCTCGTAGCCTACCAGCGAGGACATACTGTACCAGGAGGAGAACTTGCGCCGCTGCGTGCCGTGTCTGTGCGGGTGGAGTTCTGAGAAGAGGGACGCCATGGCGGGGTTAGGGCCGGGTGTCCAGGACCAGTACCAGTTCGCCTRGTTAATGTGCATCAGCATAACTTTCAAAGATAGTAGACGAGGAAGATTTACTTTTGGGAATGCGTTCCCATRCCCATAAATCGTCTTCGCGGCCTCGACATCGTCAATGGAATACTCCCCCGGTGCAATCCTCACAACCGGCCCATGTCTCTTATGTAACTCCACATTTGATCTCTCGAAACTTCCTTTGTAGATCTCATAGAAATACCATGCTCGCGTGAATCTTGCAAGGAGGGGCCCTGGGATATCGCGGAGAGGGTCGAGTGCAAAATTGACGATTAGATAGATGAAATAGAGGCCGCTGAAAACCAGGAATGTATTCCCAAGTGACAAGTYGAGTATTTGTTCCAGCATTCTGGAGGTGATGTCTGATGACAATCGAGAAGGATGTGAAGGTAGAAGGGGAAGGCACAAAGCCTGTTATAACATTTATCAACCCAACAACAATCTACCAATCGTGTGACGTGAAGCTGTAAGCAGACGTCGTCGGACGTAAATAYCCCCCGGTAGCCATCAACGGCACGTAAAAGGCGGGGGGCGGGGTTGAGGCGGGAGCTAATAAGGGCCGGATCTTCCGAGTGGGTGAGCGGGACTGACATTCGGGAATCACCCATTATACACTCACTCTAAAGAGGATCATGATCACGACGGAGATAGCTCGGAATAAATTAAGTATTGTGATGTGACAGCAAAAGACAGATGGAATTGCCGCGGATGAAGATCAGCAACGGAAAAATGAGAAACAGTGCTCGGAAGTCTAATAAACGCGAGCCCGAGGCGATTCGTATGTAATTTTGAGCGAGCTTCTACGTTAGGGCTTATGATGACAAGTCATTCCCTCTCCTCCGTATAACTCATTGATTGGGAAAGAATGTGAAAGCCCACGTATGAATGACTTGGCTGTCCTCATATTCCGTGGAGTTTATATACCTGCTTATTGTGCAAACTCATCCTTTTCCTCCCGAAACATYGCTAGACTCTTGTGTAGCCACTTCCCATTTGAGTAGTCCTTCATCGTGAAAGCTGTATGCCTCTGCTTGCTAGCCTTCAGGCACGACACAGCCATTCGAGAAATCTGTATATCGAGCAAGGCTCCTATCGCTCGCTCACCTCTCTTTGCCGAAAGCATTCGACACAACTAACGCGTCAAGTACATTCCGCTTGAGCATTGCAGCAGTCTTATCCCGCTCCTTTATCTGCTGTCTCAGATCCAAATACCTCTTCTTCCACGATTCTTCACTCGGCTCGATACCATGCTCCRACGTCGAGGACTGAACCCCATGATGAACAGTAGCTCTGATSGTAAAAGTCCCTTCAATTGAGCCGAATCTCATATTCCAATAGCATTCATAATGAGCCACTGAACCTTGATCGAGTTTCGTAATTCGCAGTCCTGTCATCAGTGGTCCACCTGCAAGAGCAGAGAGGTATATCAGGAAATTCTGCGTGYTGCTTGATTCGGCCTGTAGGTTCTTAATGACTTGCTTGCCGATTTTGTCTGCTTCATCGATGGTGCATTTATCGGTATTTTGTCCAGACGCATCATACCAATCTGCTGCTAAAATCTCACATATGAAATGGCTTTCCAAAGTATCCATATTCGTGCGGTCMGTGTCGTCATTCTGACGGAATGAAATATTGAAAAATGGCTGGAGATTCGGGTCTTGATCTGCGGGCGAGCCAAGGTACTCCATTAGCGGTGTGATATGCGAGCCATTTAATCCAGCGGACTGCATTTCCGAATCATCATTCTCGCCGTTCACCAGGACGACTGGCGGGGGTGGAGGGGGTGGGGGTGTTGCCAGTCGCACTGTTCCGCCTTGTCTTTGGGGAACTTGCAAGGACAAGCGGTTCGGTCTTCCATTTAGGGCTGGTTGGTTGGGCTGGCCCGTCGGAGGCGCAGGTGTGAAGAAATGTTGTGTCACCTCTTGGGCACTGATTATAGGAGTGGTCACGGCGGAGTTATCTCGAAGGCTGATTGTTGGCACGTCTTTGGATCCAGGGTTTACTGGGAATGTTGAGAATGGCCCATCAGTCACTGACCGATTGCTAGGCGGCCGTCCTCGTAACTTCCCAGACGATGAGCCGCCGGTACTAGGCCATGCTGATGAGACGGCRGGGCCATGTCGACGTCTTGAGCGGCTTTTGTTAGGCGTGATGGCCGAACGAGGCTCATTCGGGTCATTCCACAGCTGGCTCTGACTAGTGTTTGGAGTGATTGCGGATTGGGGGTATGCTGAGAGCGGAGTTTGAGCAGAGTCTGGCCCATTCCAACGAAAGTTTCCTTGGAAAGAGGATACTGCCGACCAAGGCAAAATCTTGTCACCGAAGCTCGCACTGAATCCTGGATGAGYTGAAGCTGGTGTTGCGCTGTCCGGTATCAAGGCTCTGGCACTCATGAACTCGTCGGATAAAGTTGGCGAGTCCAAGCGAGGACGTTGAGCCGGTGATCTCCCCGTCTCCTCTTCATTCTCTCTRTCTTCGGCCTTCCGCCGACCTCGTTTGGGTCTCGTCTCAGGCAGTAATGCACGGAGAGCTAAGTCTTCTTCAGCGGTAACACCATCGCGCCCGGCTTCAGGAACTRGCTCGTTCGCGGAAGGAACTTGAGTCCAGTACACATGTGATTTATTCAATAGATACTCAAAGAATGCGTCAACATGCATTGCATGCATCCAGCGCTGTAACAGTTAGTGTCTATGCTTTGATACTTGTGACCTTAGAAAAAATTTGTGGCCCTCTCAACGGCCTTTGAGATGTCAGGGCTTAGTGAAGCGTGACCYTACCTTGAGCCTTACTGCATACTCTACACGGAAATCAGCAATTAGCTTTGTCCTTTTAGTGATACTTTTGAAATGCAGGGAATTGTTCAGCGGTACCCAGGAACACTTCTTGAGCTCTGCTCAACGCCACGCTGAGAAAGTATAGCAAAAGCATATCTGCAAGCTTCTGAACTATCTCGGAATGAGAAGTAACGATTTTGGGATTCTTACGTTGAATCTTTTGGGCACTCTGCCCCTTATCCAACGCTGGTGGTTCCACGCCAAGGTCAATAGCAAGTTGTGCCCAAGTCTTGATTTCTTTCAGTTCCAATTTGTTTATGAGCTTAAATAACGTGAATGTACTGAACGCTTTGCCGTCGCTTTTGGGAGGGGMTCGAAAGATCTTTCGAAGTTCTGTCGTATCTGTATCCAATGCGACAGTCGGATTGCAGTAGATGATGAAGTTGACATAGGCATCATCAAAGTTCGCATCCGTAACCTCCCGGCTCGGTAAAGCACGACGAGCCATCGTTGGAATGTATTTCCCACTTTATTTCGAAACCGTCGGTCGCGTAATGTTTGGGTGATTTGTAAACCTTTGTCTCTCGTGCTTCCGACTCAAAACGTACCGCTATTCTAATAAGACGCTTTTAAGCTTCGGATATCAGGCGGAGCGTTTCTGCAGAGACTACTTCGCGAATCCATAGGGATGTCTTTTTGAAAGTAGAGAAATACAAGTACAAGAAGATGAATACAACAGCTGAAGATATTCGAAAATACACAMCCCCTCCGGGCTCGGGCCCCACTTCTTGAGATCCTTCGAGGTAGAGCTGATGAAACAAGCTACAAAGTAACAACGACAAAACCCTTCCTGTTTTAAAGACAAAATGGCTTCTTTACATGACCATCAAGAGAAGTACACTATTAATGCAGTGGGAGATAATGTAAAAAGCCGCAGAATGGGAAAAGGAGAGATCATGTGAAAATGATAGCTAATTAGGGACGATTGCAGCTGAAGTGAAAGAGCCACCTAATTTGCACCTAAGAATAGAATAGATGTCTTGGCATTTACCACGTGAGAGGCTCTTCATCCCTGTCGCCCCTTCCCCACATTCTTTGCACGCGCTTGCCCTTGCCTCGGCAGAACCGTYAAGGGATCATCGGCACTCGGAAATGGGGTTGATATGCGCAAACTGCAGGAACGGACATTGCGGTTTGCTCTCACCTATTTGATTCTTTGAATSTTGTCCTTTGAGAGTTGTTCAGCATAGCATTCTCTTGRATAGCCAAGATGGCAGCTCAACAGTCAGACAATGTCGCCCATGCCTTGAGCGGTGCAGGAGGGGGAATTTTGTCCATGGCCCTAACGTAGGAAACATCTCCCTTCCCTCATCAGCTATACTGACATTATGCCCATAGATACCCTCTTATCACCCTCTCAACCCGCGCACAAGTCGAAGCCAAACGCGCCGACTCCGGCTTCCTCGAGACTGTCAAGCGAATCGTCCAGCGGGAGGGCGTGAACGGTCTATACGCCGGCCTCGACTCTGCACTCTTCGGCATCAGCGTCACAAACTTCGTTTATTACTACTGGTACGAGTGGACCCGTGCGGGCTTCGAGAAGGCCGCTATCAACTCTGAGAGGGTTTCAAAGAACCTTACGACCGTTGAGAGTATGATTGCTGGGGCGATTGCAGGCTCGGCAACGGTCTTAATCACAAACCCAATATGGGTTGTCAATACACGGATGACAACGAGGAAGAAGAATAAGGAGACCGATGAGAGTCTGATCCTGGGATCGATGGCTCCGAAAGCACCCACGACGGTGGGCACCCTCGTTGCTCTGCTCAAGGAGGAAGGGCCACAAGCCCTCTTTGCGGGTGTCGTGCCGGCTCTGGTGTTGGTCGTCAACCCAATTCTGCAATACACTATCTTTGAACAGATGAAGAATGCCATAGAGAAGAAGAGGAGGATCACACCTAYGATTGCGTTCTTGCTTGGTGCGTTGGGCAAGCTGTTTGCTACTAGCATCACATACCCATATATCACGGTCAAGAGCCAAATGCACGTTGCTGGCCGTGATGGCGGAAAGGAGAATATGATGGTCGCTATGAGGAGAATCATCAAAGATGAGGGCTATACTGGCCTGTACAAGGGTAAGCCATAGGCCACGAAGCAAGAATAGAGGTAAAACTAACTTTCATAGGTATCGGGCCTAAAGTCACCCAGAGTGTCCTCACGGCTGCATTCTTGTTTGCCTTCAAGGACGTTCTCTATGAGCAAACTATTAGGCTCCGGAGGAAGATTCCCGCAAAGGCTTAGATGACAGCCAAGAACTGAGAATKGTTGCGAGAAAGAAGATCGATGATGTATATATTAAATTGGGTATTCATAGGGGACTAGGCWGGTAGTGATGGGAGGCGTTAGATACCAAAGGTTGCCAAAGGGGATGATCCTGGTGAAAATGGCTTTTTGAAACGCAAGAGCTTTAGATGCCAACACTTAGACATCCAACTTGTATATCATTCAGATAGTTTTTCTGCGGATGCAGAACTTTTGATACTCCACCAAATTTAGCAATGTTTTCAAATGAATTCATCCGGATTAGGAAAGCGCGTCAAACACCAGCCCTAAAAGGCAGTCAGCATGAAGATTTCTAAATCTGATGAAGAAGTTCGAGCTTATCGGACAGAACTTTTGGAAGTAAATTGAGTGGAGTGAAGGTGATGTCTAAATAAGCCGCCATAATCTTATCTCCGTCCCTTGTATGCGTRCTCGGATCCGAGTTCACAATCTCATTCAAAGGAGCCGGGCCTTGCGAGGCTCTTATCCTTTGCCAAGTTCTGCATATACGAACCTCCCAATCGCTTGGTTCTATTCTGCACTAATCTGCTATAGTCGGCGCCGCAATCCTTATTAGTCCCAGCTGAGCCGCCTYCCAAGACTYAACATAAGCAGCGTGCATTAGCAAAGATACCGCATTTTCAGAAATCGAGATGGAGTTCTCTTCATCCTGACATCTCTCCAGATATCCTCAAAAGAACCCTCCGTCCATTGATTCGCAAGCACTCGCCTGACAGGGCTTGCGGCAATGAGACTCCTGACAAAGCCAGCAGRGGTGGAGAAATCCCCCCACGAGACCCCTGCAATCACACCGCGCGCCTCAACCTCTACACCACATGGCCTTCACCACCACCGCGGTCGTCGCCTTCGCAACTTCCTGCATCCCAATGGACGAGAAATCCACGTAGCTCTCTCGCCAGAAGAAGCAGAGTCCTTACGCCAGCGACTGGAAGCCGTGCGTAGCAAAGACGAGCCATTCGACCTAGTTATCAACGGCTCGCCCGAGCACCTAGAAGCGCTGCGGCAAGCCCACGCTCACCATGAGACTAGGCGAGAATCGCTGAGAGAGAAGCATGGCAGTGAGCTTTTTGATGAGTTCGAGGCTGTGAGGACTGAACTTGATGTGCTGGGGAATGAGCTGCATAATCTCACTGATCATGCGGTGAGTTTGGATGCGAATTTCAGCAAGTATGGGTATTCGGCGCATCTGAGGACGTATGAGCGGGAGAGTGACGAGGGTGGAAGTGGAAGTGGAAGTGGAGCGAGGAGCAGGCATGGGAGTGGGTATTCGAGTGAGACGAGTACGCTCAATGGAGATGAGAGCGAGAAAAGGGATTGGGAGGCTGAGAGAAGGAATGGGAGGGTGATGAAGATCTATAAACAAGTAAGTCCTCGAGTGAGCTGTAAGTGGATTGAGCTGATGGATGTGTAGCCAACTGTCAGGCAATATTTCCATAAGGGGCTCTTGTGGAGAGCTTCAGAAGACCACCARGTTGCCTCCTTTGAACTTTTCTTCGACCTGCTCTATGTTGGCATCCTCGCCATTAACGGCGATCGTGCGTCTGAGATGTCCACTGGCTATGAGCTCCTCCGATTCTGTATCACATTCATAATGAGCTGGAAGCTCTGGAGCGATCTTTCATTGATTGTCTCCTGGTTCGAGACRGACGACATTATGCAACGACTGGCCGTTCTGTTCACTATGGCCTGTCTCCTAGGGCATCAACCCCAGTTCCCAACCCATCTTCACTCACAAGCTAACCCTTTGTAATAGTCTAACAACGAACATGCTCGAAGCCTTCGACCACACGTACACCATGCTCGTAGCCTTCTACCTAACCGCCCGCTTCTTCATGGCTGCCTACTTCATCGTTCTCATTTTTACCCTGCCCATGGTCCGAGGCATGTTGGCTGGCCAAGTAGTCATGGTGATCATCCCTTCCGCCATCTGGATCGCCTCCATCCATATCGAGATGCCCAATCGCCTCGCTGCCATCTGGATCGCCATATTCCTTGACCTCGCAAGCCCCCTGTGGATGTTCGCCTTCCCGCGCTGGGGCAAGAGACTCGGGAGTCCCCGCTTCGGTGCCTGGCTCGACCGCGTCTTTGAGTTTTATCCCGCGATCAATATCGAGCATAAAGTCGAGCGCACCAATGCGTTTGTCACGCTTGTCTTCGGCTACAGCGTCGTGGCGATCATCTATCAGAGCGCGTCGCTTTTCGGTGTGAACGCTTTCTATGGCAAAGCCGTGCTGGGGCTTGTGCAGGCTTTTTGTTTCAATTGGATTTACTTTGAGCTGGATGGCGCTGAGATCTTCAGCCATGCTATTCGTCGGAGTTACGCCGGCTGTGAGACCCTCTCTTCCCTGTCTTCACGTACCCAAACTATAGCACTGACAATTTTAAAATAGCGATGGTATGGACCGCCGCGCATCTCCCCTTCATTATGTCCTACGTCCTCGGCGCCGCAGCCCTCTCGCGTCTCGTGCTCGCCCACGACTGCGCTGACACCTCRCTCGCTGACCTGACCGAGACCTACGCCGAGAGATCAGAAGAGGAGATTCCCATCGGCCTGCGCTGGTTCTACTGCGCCGGGCTCGGRATCTCGCTTTTCTGCATGGCCATCATCTCCATCAGCCACGTCCACAAAGACCCTTCCACTGGGCTGCGGATCTCGAAGAAAACGAGGATGCTAAACCGCTTCGGCGTTTGCATCATCCTGTTCACGCTCCCGACTGCAAAGRGTCTTAATAGTTTGCAGTTGATTAGTATTGTGACGAGCTTGATCGTATGGGTGTTGCTCCTAGAGTTGTGGGGTTGCGCGTGTCCCGAGGAGAGCCTCTTTGGCGAGAAGAGGAAGTGTAAGTATACGGCGCGGTGTAAGATGAGTAGAAGGGAGATGCATAGTAAGGTGAAGAACGGCGGGGTGTTGAGCGTGCAGGAGTTGAAGGGGAGGGGAGAGAAGGGATGTGAGAGCCATGTGTGAGATTGAAGGGGTGTTTGCATGTTCAGCATGTCTTGCGGGGATGGATTGGAAAGTTAGGCGTATTTGTATGAAGTTGGATATGTAGCAAGCAAACACTGGAGTCAAGGTCAGATAGGCAAGCACGTGAAATGCCATTGAGATTATGAATATACAAGTATGAAGCCCGCACGATATCCCTTCCCTTCTATAGAACGCATATCCATATTCATCATTTTCATAACTTTAAAAGAAATTTTRACCATAATCCCAACTGATCCATTAATTACCACCTCTGCTGCTGCTGACCTCCGTATCCACCTTGCTGTCCATACTGAGGTTGTCCGTGAACTGGATGGCTGCCCATCGGAACCGGTGGTCCTTGTCCATGCCCCTGTTGCTGGTTTCCGTATAGACCGCCTGAGTGCTCTGCGTTATGCAGTCCTTGGAAATGGCTGTGTTGCGGTTGAGACAGATTGCCGGAGTGCTGAGGTGGCTGTCCGTAGGATGGGGGAAGAGGGTATTGTCCAGGCTGTTGACCTGGAGGTGGAGGGTACTGTCCTGGCGGTGGATAATGTTGCTGATTTTGTGGCGGATGGCCGGCGCCGTAGGAGTCRTGATGTTGAATACCGCCGTAGGGGGGCTGGCCTGGTGGTGGTGAGTTGCCGTAGTTATGTGTTTGGTGCTGAGGTGCTCCGTAGTGAGTTTGTTGGGGATTTTGAGATGATCCGTAAGAGGGTTGATGGGATGGTGCACCGTACGAAGGGGTCTGGCCGCTGTAAGAGTGTTGGTCTTGATGTGGTGGTTGAGAGTGCGGGGATGCAGATGCGTTGTAAGATGATGGTGGTGCTCCGCCGGGTTGGTAGGATGTTGGAGGCGCGGAGCCTGAGTAGCCTCCTTGACTTCCTCCATGCTGAGAGTAGCCGTAGTTCTCACCTCCTCCCTGGTGCTATTAACAATATTAGTACGGCCTCTATAGAGGAAAGTTGGCATGAACATACCTGGCCATGACTGCCTCCAAACATTCCGCCAATGTTTCCCATTAGGCCGCTCTGCTGATGCTGCTGTTGAGCCCCGGAAAAATTTCCCGATGAGTTCTGATTATTTGGCTTCTTTCCTCCGCCACTCAATAAGCTGCCCGCCAAACCTCCCACAATGCCTCCTATGCCAGAGCCTCCACCGGAGTGACCACTGCTAGATCCATGGCTTCCAGAAGAACCGCCCCCGAGAAATTGGCTTGCAAGCCCTCCTAGCCCACCTCCGCCGTGGTTCTGCTTCTTGCCTCCTCCGAGCAGTTGGTTCATAGCGAATGACTATCTCCTTATCAGCATCTCTATTCTATATTCCCAAAATAGACAGAACGCACGCCAATTCCCCTCTCCCCGCTATATGGTTCTACCGACCCATCGGCGTTGCGGAYGCTTTGACTTCCGTCGGGATTCTGTATAATATTGGGCTCCTGCCCGCCAGGCGTGCCATACGGGTGCTCTGCTGCTTGCGGTGTAGCTTGGGGCGTAGGACCCGTCGGCGCTGGGTGCGTAGGAGTCTCCCATTGCGAGGTGCCCGTAGAAAGTTGCACGAAGTAGTATTTCTTGGAGTGGCCGTCCCATTGTGCGATCCAGCCCTCGGGGACTGGGGGTGGGCCGTATGACGGGCCTTCTTGGCCGGGTCTGTTACCAGAAGATCGGTCAGTGTCTCGAGTCTGGGGAAGTGGGAGTGGAAGTGGGGGCGCACGTTGATGGGCCGGTCATGATTGCGCGGAGGTGTCTCGAATCTTGCGGGGTATGATAGCAAGAGAGGAGAGGAGAGGAGAGGAGAGGAGAGGAGAGGAGACGAGCAGGTAGGGTAGGTAGGGGAGGGAATATATTTGGGTAGGTGTGAAGGTTGGGCCACGAAATATTGGAGAGGTCGAGGCTGTGCAGCGATCACTCGTCACTCGTCTTTCAGCCACACTTTACGGTACTGTACGGGTACATGTGCATTTGCCTCCTTCGGGTATTCATTATCTCACGGGGTCAGACGGCACGCCAAGATTTTTTTAGCTGCCTGATTGGTCGTCAGAGTTCTCGGCGTTTTTTAGCGCAAAGCTATTCCGGAATAGGTAAAGGACAGCAAAAATCTTTGGTGAAGCGTTTGAGGAAAAACGAAACTAATTTATATAATAAACTTATGAATGTAAAAATCAAAATTTATTATAATTATTAATTAATTTATAATTATTTTATAAAACTATTTAACTGTAAACAGAGATTATAGCTAAGTTATTTGTTTATTTATGCATATTTATTTTTTTTAGTTAATACTTTTAATAAAGATTAAAGTATAGCGTTGTATGCAATAGATTTATAGGTTTATTTTTTAATTGGTTTTGGCGGCGGCGGAATAACTTTTATTATTTGTTTTTATGTTTTTTAATAATATATTAAAAATCTATTTAATATTTGCATATATTTTCTTAATTATTACATATTTTTTTTATTTGAATCCAATACATTATTATTGAGTATTAAAAAGGAAAAATGGCTATAATCGCAAAAAACTAAGGACGAACAAAATTTATTTATTATTTAATTATATGTTTTTTAATAATATATTTGAAAACTATTTAGCATTTGTATATACTTTTTTAATTATTATATGTTTTTTTTATTTGGATTTAATATATTATAATTAAGTATTAAAAAAGTAAAAGCTTATGGTCGCAATATTAGTATATTAAAAAACATAAGTACAACAAATATTATTCAAAATTACAAATAATATAATAATTAAAATATATTAATTATAAATTAAAAAAAAAAAAAATTATTTTAATTATTAAATAAACTAATAATAAAATAAATTAATATTATAAAAATCATTAATTTATATATTTAAAAACCATGGAAATGTTTTTATTAAAATAAGTGATTTATACGCCAAATAGCTTCCGTTTTTTCTTAGATTTTGCAAATGGTGTTTTTAGGTAATAAATTATAATTAGCTATTAGAGTTTTTGGCATTTTTGTAATACAGAAAGGGTTTAGTGTCCTGGCTGTGGGTCCAAAATACCACTGCGCAGGGTCTGATTTATGAGATAAGGTATTCAGCGAGTTCAGCTGCGCAGGGGGTCAGGCTTTTGGTCATCACAAGTCTGATTACGAGATCTGAATTTCAGATTGAGAATGACAGGTATATTCATTGTCTTTAATGTATATTTGACTTTTGCTGTGGAGTGAAGTGCCTCCGAGCAAAGAATACAATACCCCGCGCCCCAGGATGGCGTCACCAGATCGGTCTTCAAGGGTTTCAGTAAATTTAGTCTCTCAGACATCTTAGACACTGTTTAGTGCACCGATAGAGAGTGATATATTTGTATTGCAGTACAACGTGTTCTCTTCRACATGGGAAACGATCATCCAGATGCAGGAGTATTTCCACACGCCACAGGCGCGGCAGAAATCATGGTGAAAGCCCATCAGAAGGAAGAACCATTAAAGCTCTACTCAGGGTGGTTTTGCCCATTTGTCCAGCGCGTGTTGCTTGTGCTTCTAGAGAAAAATATCCCTTTCCAGTACATCGAGGTGTGCAAGTCTTCGATACTCTTCAGAGGGTACAAGTTAATCACAAGACAGGTTAATCCCTACCATAAGCCAGAGTCCCTTCTGAATTTGAATCCTCGAGGACTTGTCCCGACGCTTCAATATGACAACAAGCCATTGTACGAAAGTACAGTCGTYGGCGAGTTTCTGGAAGATGCTTATCCATCATCTACCCCCAGGCTTGTTCCTTCGGACGCCTACACAAAGGCCCGTATGAAGATTTGGATCGACTTCGTTACCTCACGAATCATTCCAGCTTTCCATAGATTTCTTCAGTATCAATCCAAATCCACCTTTGATCCAGGCCTGGATAAAGTTCGCCAAGACTTCCACGGCCRGGTGAAGCAATTCGTGGACGAGATGRATCCTGAAGGTCCATACTTCTTAGGAAAAGAGCTRAGCCTCATTGATTTGGTCATTGCGCCGTGGGCTCTACGCTTTTGGGTCTTCGATCACTTCAAGGGCGGCTTGAAGTTGCCAAAGGGTGAGTCATGGGTGGAGAGATATGAGAAGTGGCTTCAAGTTATCGAAMAGAGGGACAGTGTAATCAACTCGACAAGTGAACGGGAGCATTATCTGCCAATCTACCGGCGATATGCGGATGATGTTGCTCAAAGYGAGTTGGCCAAGGCTACCAGGGAAGGTAAAGGTGTCCCGTAAGGTGCTCTCTGAGATAGGAGAAGAGAGTCCTGGCCGCTATTTTTGCTTTTTCTCTTCGCCGACGTCTTGTCTTACCATGTCTTCAAACCAGCTACTCATGTRTTTGGCCAAATACCATGCCACAATGGCAAGTACAACGATATATGCGGCCGTCGGAACAAGTGACCTAGGGAACACGTTGAGTATGTACGGATCCAGAATAATGTCGACATAGACGGGCGGGACGTTGTTCATGATAGTCTTGTTTGTGGTGTAATAGTCTGCAGCTGCAAAAATTTGTAGGAACAGGTTTGAGGAAGGCTCATCGTGTGAAYGTTTGGCTTGCTTGTTTTGTGCGATGCTAGGCTTCTGATTTTCAACYTCTATCGGCTTTGGCTGACGCGTCTCCGAGTATCGTGCAAGAGATGTAATCAACTTCGGAGTCTCGAAAACTGTCGGTAGATCGTAGGTCTCGAAGCGGAAAGATGTTGGTTGCTCCAGAAGGTCAGCTCTAGATTGACTGTTTGGTTCGAGTACTTACAATGGCAGCCCAGCACACTCTAACCTCATACCTCGTGCCTTCTCTAAGCCCTTGTAGAAGGTACCAGGAGTCTTGTCCATATTCGGAGCTGTTTGTAGGAAATTCTGCCCGGACATGGGTTCTTAACGTCCATTTCTGTGGTGAGAGAGCTTCCAATTTGAGGTCTTCAAGAGTAGGATGCTCGATTGGAACTTGTAGGTTGCTGGGAGCGAGAAAGATGGTTTTCTCGGTGTTGGCAAACACAGAGCAGGCCTGCAAAGTAAAGAGAAGGAAATTCCGCATTGTAACAGCCATAATGCACACCAATATTGACCCTCCTGRAGCATCAGAGTCCTTCGGCTGTGCCCGAGAACTGGCTTTCGCGGGGAGCATGAGCTTGGGCCACCCCTTCCCCTTCAGGCTAGGCTGAACGCGGTAGTTGCTGCGTTTTGTTGATTTTCGGCCACACCAGCCAGGCACGAGCGTCGACCGCTGCAACGGGTCCACAAGCGAAATCTCCCAATTATTGATCCCCTGCAACCTCTTTCYTCCTTCCCCACTACCCATTATCGACTTTCCTCGACCACATCCACGACCCCGTACGCTTYCAGCAGACATTTGCTGATATTYGTAATCTCTCCACTCATTGATTTCTTTGCGAGGTTACCGCCGCCATCATGAGAGAAGTTATCTCCATCAACGGTATGTTCTTGCTGTCTCGACGCGCCGTACACACCGCTTTGTCACACGTTGCTTGAGCCTCAACAGAAGAACCTCGTTGCTAATGCCATCRTGCGTATATAGTCGGCCAGGCCGGTTGTCAAATCGCAAACTCTTGCTGGGAGGTGAGCCATCAGAAATATRTCAACAGAGCCGCACTGCTTTGTTGACATTGTCGTTGTTGGCGCTACTGACGAGGGGTTTTCATGTTAGCTCTACTGCCTTGAGCACGGCATTCAGGTATGTCTATTTCTTGACCTCTTGTATCCAAAGACACTGTCCATCATCTGCGAAAACATTCTGACGCGTTTTTACCTAGCCCGACGGATACCTGACCGAGGAGCGCAAAGCCGCTGAYCCTGATGAGGGTTTCAGTACCTTCTTCTCTGAGACGGGTAAACACTCTCGCAAGGCCTCTTCCAAACACAACTAACGCGTTATCTTGCCRCAGGACAAGGCAAATATGTACCCCGAACCATCTACTGCGATCTCGAGCCCAACGTTGTCGATGAGGTCCGCACTGGTACATACCGCACCCTGTTCCACCCAGAGCAAATGATTACAGGAAAGGAGGATGCTAGCAACAACTACGCCCGTGGTCATTACACCGTTGGAAAAGAATTGATTGACCAGGTCTTGGACAAGGTTCGCCATGTCGCCGATAACTGCTCTGGTCTTCAGGGTTTCCTTGTTTTTCACTCTTTCGGTGGTGGAACTGGCTCTGGTTTCGGGGCTCTTCTCATGGAGCGTCTGTCCGTCGACTTTGGCAAGAAGGTCAAGCTTGAGTTCTGTGTCTACCCAGCACCACAGACTGCCACATCCGTTGTTGAGCCATACAACTCCATTCTTACTACACACACCACCCTCGAGCATTCTGATTGCTCTTTCATGGTTGATAATGAGGCTATTTATGATATCTGCCGAAGAAACCTTGGTCTTGAGCGCCCCAACTACGAGAACTTGAACCGCTTGATCGCTCAAGGTAAGAAATCGTCTCATGATGATATTGACCTATTTAACATGATTTAGTTGTCTCTTCTATCACCGCCTCCCTCCGCTTTGACGGTTCTCTCAACGTTGACTTGAACGAGTTCCAGACCAATTTGGTCCCATACCCACGTATTCATTTCCCTCTCGTTGCCTACTCTCCAGTCGTCTCCGCAGCAAAGGCATCACACGAGGCGAACTCTGTCCAGGAGATCTCCATGTCTTGCTTCGAGCCAAACAACCAAATGGTGAAGTGCGATCCCCGTAACGGAAAGTATATGGCTACTTGCCTGTTATACCGTGGTGACGTTGTCCCCAAGGACGTCCACGCTGCTGTTGCCACTCTCAAAACCAAGCGCACCATCCAATTCGTCGATTGGTGCCCAACTGGTTTCAAGATTGGCATCTGCTTCCAGCCACCGCAAAACGTCCCCAACGGTGATCTCGCAAAGGTCAGCCGTGCCGTCTGCATGCTGTCCAACACAACCGCCATTGCCGAGGCCTGGTCCGCTTTGTCTCACAAATTCGATCTCATGTACTCCAAGCGTGCCTTCGTCCACTGGTATGTCGGCGAGGGTATGGAAGAAGGTGAATTCTCTGAGGCTCGTGAGGATCTTGCTGCACTTGAGCGCGACTACGAGGAAGTTGCTACAGACTCCATGGAGGGCGATGAGGGTGCCGAGGCTGAGTACTAAGCTCTTGCTTTGCTGAACTTCTATGTTTATCTCTTGTGGGATTACATACTTGAGGGGTAGATATGGTCGTTGTCTGGGGCAAGACGGATGCTATGCGTTTCGGCGTGCTGGAGCTTCGTCTTGTTAAGCGGGGAGTCATAGAAGCCGTCTTGTCCTTTCTTTTTG
This sequence comes from Lachnum nothofagi, assembly GCA_003988875.1. Taxonomy (NCBI): domain Eukaryota; kingdom Fungi; phylum Ascomycota; class Leotiomycetes; order Helotiales; family Lachnaceae; genus Lachnum; species Lachnum nothofagi. Next base: position 63,126 of record QYSG01013668.1, read on the forward strand.
ATAGTGCGACGTTATCGAGGGATTCTTTTCTTCAAATGACCGTACGTAGTCCTTTGTAATTCAGACATGCAAATCCAAAGTCCATAATCCATGTTTCCAGTGTTCTCAAGTCTGTGAGACAATGTCTCTCATAAGCGACAAGCACGTAATGCACCCCAAATCCATCTGCAAGCCAGTATGACTTTTTTACGTCTGCGGCTCTCCTACCCGACACAGCAGTAAAACCTGCAGCGCCCCTCCCGAAGCYAACAAGGATGCACCTTCCGATAGCGGCTTCACCCGCAGCCTAGCCGAGGACTTTTCCCCCGCCGGCCTGCAGTAGCTTCGCACTCTAGCACTCAGGGCCATGTGTGATTTGTAAATATATCAATTGATAAGGGTGGACTGCATTTGCTTACTGCACGGCCTRTGATTGATTGATCGGAGCGGAGGATGGTTTGAAATTCCTTGTAWATAATTGGGTTGGCTTTCTGTTTTCGTGTTCATGAGTTCTGAATCCGAGCCTTTGYTACCCCGGYAGAGAGTTGCGATGGCTGCCCCGCTTCGAGATGATGATGGGAAGAAGTCGCYACCGAGCGCGAGGGTTGAGGGCGGGATGAGAGAAGAGGATGAAGAGRCGATTGTTTCTGAAGTGATGAATAGGGAGATAGAGAGGAGGCTGGTGCGGAAGATTGATTTGCGACTGTGTACGATTGCGGGGATTCTGTGTAGCTTGAATTTGCTGGATAGCGGCATTATTAGCTCGGCGAGCGTGACGAGTATTTTTGAGGATTTGGGGCTGGGGTCGGGGAATCGATATGTGAGTTTCTTTTGTTTCTAGTGTTGCAAATTGAGATATTGGTGGAATGAGCGTGGGAGATGGGGAACAYCTTGGGCTTCCAATTCCACAATCACAGGAGAGAAAGCAAGCTGATCAGAACACCAGTCCGTCTCAATCCTCGTCTACACAGTAGCAAGCGTCACCTTCCAGCTCCCCGCCACGATCCTTGTCCGAACACTTGGCCCCCGGCTTATGTTCTCCTTCATCACCGTCTCCTTTGGACTCATCACCATGTGCACAGCCTTCATTTCTACCTGGAGACAGATGATCGGCGTCAGAATTTTGCTCGGTATTATGCAAAGCGCTATCTTTCCTGGTCTAAGCTACCTTGTTAGTACGTGGTATACGCGGAAGGAACAGCAGCTGAGGTATGCGTTCTTGCAGTCTGGCGAGGTGACGGTCGTGGGGTTGGGCGGGTTTTTAAATTTTGGGCTGAATCATCTTAATGGAAAAGGAGGATTGGCCGGGTGGAGGTGGATGTTTCTTGTGCAAGGGCTCATTGCGATTGTTATTGGGTTTGTGACGTATTTTTGGATCGTCGATTTTCCGGAGAACTGTCACAAGAGCTTCCATTTCTTAACAGCGGAGGAGCAGGCGTTTGCGGAGACGAGGATCACGGATGACCGTGGGGATGTGAAGGCGGAACCCTTTGCGTGGAAGAAGTGTCTCGTGCACTTTTTGGATCTGAAGATMTATGGCTTCTGTGCTCTTTTCTTCCTGCTCAATCTCGTTTCCACAAGGTGAGTTCGAAATACGTCTGGAGAATATTGTCTCACGGCTCTTGAGACACTTTGGCTTCTCRARGGATCGCTTGCTGACTTGATGATCAATAGTCTCTCATACTTTCTTCCTATCATCCTGCAGTCCGGCATGGGGTTCTCAGAAGACCAGGCCATTCTCCTTGCAGCACCACCTTACTTCTATGCTGTCATCCCGGTCATCATATCTTCGATCGTGGGAGATCACTACCAGATGCGTGGTCTCGTAATCACCTTCAACTGTGTCTGCACAGTTGCTGGATTCAGCATGCTTGGATTCGCTTCTCAGATCACGGTTCGGTATGTAGGCACTTATCTCGCAACGGGTGCCTAYGTGAGCAACTGGGCAGCYATGAATGCTTATCAATCATCAAATATCGTGGGACAGTGGAAGAGGGCAACCTTTGCGGCTGCCATCACAGCCTGCAATGGCCTCGGAGGAATCGCTGGCAGCTTCATCGTACGACAACCAGAAGCTCCAAGATATATCACGGCGATCTGGGTCAGCATAGGCTCCCATATCCTGATCATCTGTATTGTTGCAGCGTTTTCAGCATACTTTTGGTACGCAAACAGTAGGCAACGGAAAGGGAAAGGCTTGCTCGAAAGGACTTTGGATTTCAGATATACTTATTGATGTCCCAATTAGTAAAATGAGGAATGGATGTTTCACAGGCTCCTGACACGCCTTGTGCCAGATCCGCAACGTGACAATTAAAACTATTCATGCCGCGTCACTGTTGACTTTCAGCGAACCTTTTAATGTTGATATCAAGCTTAGTCAACACGGAAAGGTGCTCGATCAAGAAGGACAGAAATCAAAGTTGACTGACTGTGATTCCGTGGCACATTCCTTGACCCGCAACTTTGCAGATTCATCCGTGCTTCCATGTTATTGTTCCTCGAGGCTTCAGTGACGTGTGAGTTTAGAGGTCAGGGGGGCTGATAGCCGATGATGCTACTGTAGGGTGGCGCATAGAGACCTGTTGACCCCCCAGGCACATCTGATTATCGAGGCCGACCTGCCACAACTTCTTACAAAGCTCCAATATCTTACCCAGTATTCTTTGCACCCTGCCGGAAGAAATATCCATCGAGCTCAGCTCCCCGACTACGGAATCTAGCTCCTTTCCCCGACGCCAACTCGCCAAAGTTCCGGGTTTCCAAGCCATCAACACGGCCTTGAGCTTTGACGGACCGGCCGAAATTACATGGGGCCATTCTACAACCGGTTCGCAGAGCCATAAACACACCGAGTCGAATACTGCGACGAGCCCGTAGCTCTGCGAGGAGGATCTGCGAAGATGGGCTTCCTCGGAGTCTACAAGGCCATCTACGATTACGAGCCACAAGGCGAGAACGAGCTTGCAATCAGTGATGGAGATATACTCTACGTATTAGAGAAGAGTGGGGAGGATGACTGGTGGAAAGCAAAGAAGAAGGCGTCTGGGGAGGATGACGATGAGCCCGTGGGATTAATTCCCAACAATTATATTGAAGAGGTAGGTTGCAAGCCGTGGATGTTTGCGGAGCTGTGGATTTCTTGGATTTGGGACTATCTACCCTGATGCGCCATCCGCGATGATATTTAAGTGCTTTAAAGACTCAAGCATACTGACTGTATACCAGGCCCAACCCCAAGGGCAAGCCCGCGCGATATACGATTATACCAGGCAGACTGACGAGGAGCTTTCGTTTAATGAAGATGCACAGCTCGAGGTRTTCGATACTTCTGATCCGGATTGGATATTGGCTGGATCAGATGGGGAATATGGATTTGTGCCAGCAAACTATATCGAAATGCAAGACGAAGACACATCTGCAGCAGAACCTCCGCCGCCAAGTCTTCCAAGGCGTCCACCGCAGCCTGAGGTAGAAGATGAACCAGAAGCGCCGGAATCACCGTCCAGCCCAGTTCAGAGTCCAGCAGCAGCTCTGGCTGGTATTATAAGTCAGCGAAACATATCTGCCCCTGCCGCTCGACCCGTGCCCACTCCTCCTCGACCCCAATTTACACCCGAAGCTTCAGACGAAGATGAGCCTCCTTCACCGGCGTTACCTGCTCGACCGACTCAGACTCAGGCCAAAATACCCGGACCTATAGATACCCGCGCAGCAAGAGGATCAGCATCTCCTACAGGTGTCGCAGCTTCGCCGCCGTACAATCGAGCTTCTATRCGGAACATTGACGATGAAGTTGGCTATAACTCGCCTGGCGGATTCCACATGTACAATATTAGTGAAATGGTCTCTGTGATGGGCAAGAAGAAGAAGATGCCAACGACTCTGGGAATCAACGTTGCGACTGGTACCATTTTGATAGCCCCCGAGAAGGCTCGGGATGGTCCAGAGCTCAGGTGGACCGCGGAGAAGATGACGCATTACTCGATCGAAGGAAAGCATGTTTTCCTTGAGCTGGTGCGGCCCAGCAAAAGCATAGACTTCCATGCCGGTGCGAAAGACACTGCCCAAGAGATTGTCAGTGCACTTGGCGAAATCGGAGGTGCGGTGAGGGCTGAAGGGTTGAAAGAAGTCTTGATGGCAGGATCTGGTCAGCAACAAAAGACGGGGCAGGTTCTTTATGATTTTATGGCACAAGGAGACGACGAAGTTACAGTGGCTGTTGGCGATGAAGTAATAATACTTGACGACAGCACGAGCGAAGAATGGTGGCAGGTACGACGTATCAGGAATGGAAAGGAGGGAGTCGTTCCGAGCAGTTATGTCGAGGTTACAGGAGTGGTAGCTGCACCCAGTAGTAGTGGTATCAATGCTGGTCGATCTCAAGTCGAACAAAATCGCCTCGAGGAGGAGCGATTAGCGAAGGAGTCGTTGAAAGCAGCACGGAGAGAGGAGGAACCGAGAGGGTCAGAGGTAGGCCCTGGCATTGGATTACCTGAAAGAGGCAGTAGTTTGTCGGCTCGAAACATTAGTAACAATGATGGGCAACAGAGAAGCCGACGTGAGAGCCGAAACGACCACAGCTCAAGATCTTCAAAATCCAGTGAGTCATTATTAATATCTTAACCCCCGGACTGATATACTGACTGTATAGAACCCGACCCATCGAAAGTACGAACGTGGACCGATCGCTCGAAGTCCTTTAGCGTTGAAGCCCAATTTTTGGCATTAAAGGATGGCAAGATTAACCTTCACAAAATGAATGGCGTAAAAATCGCCGTCCCCGTTGCTAAGATGTCTGTCGGAGATCTAGAATATGTCGAACGGATGACAGGGGTTTCTTTGGACGAGGATAAGCCCTTGTCAGATATCAAGAGACAGCAGCGATCACGAGCCAGTGAAAGTCCTCGAGGACCCCTCTCTCCTGTCGGTGCTACGATCGAGCGCAAGCCAGAGTATGACTGGTTTCAGTTCTTTCTTTCATGCGACGTTAATGTCGGACTGTGTGAAAGGTACGCCCAAGCCTTCGCTAAGGATTCCATGGACGAAAGTGTTCTGCCTGATATTGATGCTACGGTGCTTCGGACTCTCGGATTGCGTGAGGGAGACATTATCAAGGTTATGAGATTTCTAGATAAGAAATTTGCAAGGCCTGCAGGGAAGCGTGGCGTAAGCTTTGGTGGTGAGGAAGTCATCGAGGGCGAGTCATCTGGTGGTATTTTCGCTGGTCCTGGAGGCGCCCTGAAGAATAATACTCGAAAAGGACGCCCAGCACCTGCGGTACAGACCAATGACATGGTGGATCCGAAAGCCTTCGCCCAAGAGCCCAAAGAGAAAGCACCTGAAGGTGTTCCAACACCTCTTGCCTCTGCACCGACACCTATTGAAAAGGATGTGGTGAGAAACGGATTTGACGATGATGCTTGGAGTGTGAAACCCTCCAAATCACCACAACCTGCGGCGCAATATTCGGCGCCGGCGCCAGCACCTGTTCAAGCTCCAGCTCCCACAGGCTCCATGCAGGATCTATCACTTCTCGATAAACCGTTGGAACCAACGAGGGCACAGCCAACTCCACCGCAACCACAAGTCACACGCCCACYRCCCCAACCCCAACCTCCAAGCCAGCCTCAGGTTCAGGCACCTCCACCTGTCACTCCTTCAATATTTACTGGCATCGGAGGTCAACAGACTGGCATCCCACCACAGCAGACTGGAATAGGAGGCATAGCTCGTCCTAGACCTCCACCGGGTCAATTCCAAAATCAGAATCAAAGTGGGCTCATGATACCCGCGCCTCCAACTCGACCCCTTTCGGCTCCTCAGGTTCAACAGCCAAGTGGCTTCTCGTTACCTCCCTTGCAATCACAGAATACYGGGACGGGCTTCCAGCAGCCCAACATTGCTCCTCCAGGACAAAGTCTTAGCGAGCTTCAAATGCGCCAACAATTCAATGCGCAGAATAATATGGGCATGATGAACCAGCCGCAAGGTTTCAATCAATTTAACAACACCGGCGCACCAAATGGATTCCAGTATCCAATGCAGACCGGACAACCTCAACAGAACTTTATGGGCAACGGACCAAGCCCATTCGCAGACCCGCGACCTCAACAATTCCRACCAATGCAACCCCAGCCTACCGGGTTCCAAAGCTCCTTCCCACAACAGCAGTTCCCTCAACCTACCGGTGTCAATTCTTTCCTACCTCCTCCTCTACAACCRACGCCTACAGGCATGCAGCAACAACAACAGCCGCAAAACGGCTTCCAGTCCTCGTTTTCGCCACCTCCAATACCTCCTATGCCTCAGCAACCCACTGCAGCGCCTTTGATGCCTCAAAAGACTGGACCCCCTCCGCCAGTGAGGTTTGGTGTCACGGGAGATACTAAGAAGATAATGCCCCAAGCTACGGGGCGCAGAGCAAATTTATCGCAAGCTAGTAAGTCATGTTTCTGGAGGAATAATATTTTGATCAAGCTAACTGTGTTTCTAGCTCCCCAAAACCCCTTTGGCTTTTAGATCATGGGGTCTGTACATTCGTCCCGGGCTAGCATTGGTTTTTGTAGCATAGGCATGGCTAAGCATTGAAATGTTAATAATTTCACAGTGGGGGRATGGAGCCTTTGATCCGATCGTGACTGCTAGATTCAGATAAAGTATTTCCTTCTTTTGCGTGACATATGTGCAGCTTCTTCCAAGTGGAAAMATTTAGATCAAGTTCAGCTTCGCAGTTGCGTCCTATGATTTTCGGGGCATCTGGACTGGTTAATCGTGAAAATGTTTGGAATGATTATATTGCTCTAGGCGCGCTTCACTTTCCTTCTATCTGTACATTCTTCCTTTCAATGTCCAGACGACAAGATTCAGGCTTGCAGTGCTAGCTTGGCATCTCTACTCGTATCTCGTACGAGATTCGGGACGTTCAATCCGAATCAGTAGCCAAACAAACAGAGCCGCCCGAGGTTGGATTAGACTAGATTCTTCCCCATGTGGTCTGTGCGCAGATCGATCTGTGACGGGAGTTTGTTTGGAGAATGCCTGCGTGGATCCACCTCGCAACGTGAAACAGATGCCGTTGAGGTGGATTCCCGGAAGCTGATCATGCTCGAGCTTGAGTGTGATTGGCCATTTGGGCCGCGAAAATTGAGATTTACTTACAGATTGGCAACTAGATTCTCCCTGATACTTGTAGATACTGTAACTTCTTTTGGTCCATGATTTTACCAGAATTTTGAGTCATTGATATCATACCCTCACCCCTGAAGCAAAAAGACGATGATTAGGATCGAGCACCTTTTCGAAAGTAAGAAGTCGTGTTTTCCTGAACACAGATCCCATCAATTCATGTGTACCTGTACCAGCCTTTCAAGGGTCTCGAGAGTTCGGGCCAGTATCATGCTTGTTCGCTTGGCAATGCGGCTCTCCCATAGGACATAGGCTCGGCATCTTGCCGGCCGGTCACAGCTCGTATGTTTCGATCAAGTGGCGTTGTGGTCCAACCTTGTCCAATCTTATTTCGCAGTGCCACACGTTCTCTCGCAGGTTTCTCCAAGCTTCTTTTGTCGAAACGGCTGTTCGGGGCTCTCTGGTAGCCGCCTAGTAAAAGACGATACCACTAGAGTCTCAACAGGCCTGATGACGCAGATCTTTCTCCGCCCAGGAAGATCCWCCACCACCCAGGGAACGGCTTGAGCACTTCCCAAAACATCCACAGCGCTTTAACTTTCTCAAGAATAAGCTTAAGAACCCTGCTCCTAATCTGATACTATATCTGATCTACTAGAAATAACGTGCACTGCCGCTTGGCAATACTCACTCATCCACAATTTTCTCTGCATCTTTTTTCTTCATAGCTGGGCTATACCACTCCTTATTTTTTTCATATATAATAGACATGCGTGGAACTACATTCTCTTTTGCGCTAGTCGCACTTGCCTTGACGGCACAAGCGGCTCCCACTCAGGTGCGGACCGATGATCTCTTGGAGGCCAGATACCCTTTCGGAGACTTCGACGATACGAAAGTAGGTGCTGTCGACGTCGGACAGTTCGGACGCCGAGAAGCTGCTGAAGACCAGGTACGTATTGCCTCAATCCAGATAATTCAAGTCCATTCTCACACGTTTGGATGTCTCATTTCTTTGTAAACATCGTTATGAGACTGATGAAGATGATTGACGATTTGACAGGCCAAAGGTGGAGCCACGGCCTCTAAAGCAGCAGGAGGGGCGGGAGCAAAGGCGACCCCGAGACCTGCGAAGGGACAGGGCGGCGCGGCGGCCGCAACTGGGGCAAGAGGTGCAACAAAATCTGGAGTAGCCGCAGCGACTGGGAAAGGAGCCGGAGGCGCTAGGGCAAGCGGTGCTCGACCATCTGGAGCAGCTGGGGCAACTGGAGCCAGACCATCTGGAGCAGCCGCGGGAACTGGGAAAGGAGCAGGCGGCGCTCGGCCATCTGGAGTAGCCGCGGGCACGGGCAAAGGAGCTGGAGGGGCACCGAAAGCTGCTCCTACGGCTTCAAAAGCCGCTGGGAATGCCCCGGCTACTAAAGCTACTCCTGCCGCTGGAGGTGCCAATACCAACCCTCTCACTGGCCTCCTCGGTAAGAAATCCTACCCCAGTCCATGGTCTTTAGGTGACGGTGAGAGCTGATGTTCAAAAGGAGGCCTGCTTGGTGGAAATGCTGGTGGTGATACAGGTGGAGCAGGTAAGCTGTGAACCCTCCGCTGGATACAATACGTGGCACGAAATTTTGTGTAATTCCAATGTCCTACTTCTCTTGGAACATTCTAAATTAGTGTCCCATTTTCTATCCATGAACGCCTCTGTACTTAATCCTGGGCGTGAYTACTGACAGTCGTAGCTAACGCCGACCCCTTGAGCGGTCTACTTGGTGGAGCAACGGGTACGACAGGTGCTGATGGTGCGGCTGCTGGTGGTGCGGCTGCTGGTGGTGCGGCTGATGCGACTGATAAGTAGCTCTGTCTGTCTGTCTGTCTATCATTGAAGGGCAACGCTGATGATAATAGGCGGAGCAGCAGGCGGTGACTAGCTTAATGGACTGCAGCTTCCAAAGGAATAGAGGTAATTTAAGGAGAGAAAAGGTTGGATTTTGGGGTGGGGTGTTTCTTCCAGTTGAGCTGGCCTCTTATTCATACCATTAGACTTCATTTGATACCGGTATATATTTCTGCATCTTCTCCCATTTTCCCGATAATTCCATGGATCGTAGGACCAGTATTTGACCAAGTGGACCGATTATGTTCGATTCACAAAAAGGCAGGATCAACTACCGGCCCTCCCTCCCTTCCCAACCGCAGAGTGTGCAAGGCAAGCACGTACTAAAGCAACTTCCCCTCTGTGCCCTATTTGCGGATAAGGGAATGCAGGAATTCTCAGTATACACTTCCCTTTACTAACTTGGCCCAGATCGAGTTGCCGGGAAGGCATGCTATGATAGAAAGAGATATGTAGATAAGTATAAAGGCACTCAAATATGCCGGAAAGATGAAAGGGTCGGGGGGGCGGGGGGGCGGGGGGGCGGGAGGCAAAAGAAAACCTAGGAGGAAGACTAAGTCTTCTCAAACGTTAGAAAAAATGCATATAGAATAACAAGGCTTGGACRGGCAAGGAAAGGTATAGTTGAGCTGAAGGCAACAAGATGGAGGATACCAAGGAAAAAGAAGGAAACATACTTTTGAGACRGGAACATATCCACTGCCAATACCATAACGAATGTCATGGTGAGGACACTGCTAAGGGCTAAACGGGCGCAGGGCGGCAGTGATTTTCTTGACGGTAGGAATGTAGGCAAGACAGTTGCTTCTGAGAGTACTTTAATTTGTTTGCATAATGGGTCTGGGATCGCTTGCCGGGAGAGAGATGCTTCTTCCGGGCAGCAACATCTCCTCGACTTCCATAATGCCCGCGACCTTTTCGATGCTTGACACGCTACTCAACATTAGCATAACGATCCCATAACATTCCAGGGCAAAGAGTGTAGGATGCTGAGAAGATGGACTTACCTTCCGACTTCCAAGACGCGCTTGTATTTACTGCAATGACATAAGACGAAGTTTTAGAACCAGCTCATAGTCTCGCAGATGCCGATACTAGACCTCTTCGAGGCTCCAGCAGGTGGGAAACCCCTCTTATTTGGCAGAATCATGGTCTGAGCCGGCGAAGGGGTCATCGATGCGGTATTCATGGGGTGGTCGTTATGGCTGTCATAGGAGCGTGAGGCTGCGGGGATTTGGATGCGTTGAGGATCTGGGAACCTAAAATCCAGACGTAATTTGGGCAATTTATCATACATTCAAACATTTGAAGTGTAAATATACGCGAAGTGTCGTGGGTTTGCTTCATGGACTGCTGTCCATCTGCGAATTCGCATTGTACTATGTCAAAGTCAGAGAGCGGGCGGAAAACTCTGCAGAGCTGTTTGAGTGCACGCCACGTAACTCCTCTTCCCAACGCAGAGTGCGCAAGGCAAGCACGTACTAAAGCAATTTCCCCTCTTTGCCCTATTCGCGGATAAGGGAATGCCGGAATGCTCAGTACACACTTCCCTAAACAATGGCGAGTGTAGAGCCTTAAACCACACCAGCTCGTTCAACTGTGCATCAACTTTCTCCCAATTCCCCACTCTTTGCCTGTCCATCTCACTCAAAAAYCAGGCTTTCTCGGAACCATGACTCTCCATTRCGCCCATCGCTAAATACCATATCCTTAACAGGCCTAATYCGCCCCAATCATCGGCACAGTTTCTGAGATGCGCGCGAAGTTTCGAGGTGTAGGTTTCGGAGTAGATGCCTGTGAGATGGAGCAGACTTCGGATTTCGGCGGTGTATAAGACTTTCTGGATTAGATGCGAAGTTCAGGAGCCGGTGCAGGATGGGTAGCAAATGTGAGCCCATGAAGGATCCCTCGGATGGCTTGAAGATGCCTCCGCAGGTCAGGTGTGCTTGTGTGCGCGTGCGCGGATGAGTGCCGAAGGTAACTRGGTTCTGGAGGAAGGCGATGGGCTCGGGCCGTGGTATGTGTTGGAGGAGAGCCTGGAGGCGAGGTGATGGTTGGGCTGGAGTGAGAGGTGGGTCCAGGGCAGAATAGGGGATAGGGAAGTAGGTAAAGCTATCGTTGATTAATGCACCATTAACGTCGCTCCATAACAGGACTATTCGAAGGAGAGGGTTTAAGTCCAGAGCGGACGTTCCGCCATTGGCACGGATCAATTCTTGGATACCCTTCATGTGCACTTGCCAGTTCTTTTGATTAGCTCGGGTATTTGCTGCGCTGGTCTCAGCAGTCAATACTTAGATTGGGATGTGAAATCTTTTACACTATAGCAGGCCTTGCCTAAAGTAGCAGCTATCATCTGATGCATAGTTGCAGCACTACCTCTAGTATCACAAATCCTCTCATTCACCGATCTCAGAGCTTTAGCGTGGTAGTTCAATGCCTCAAAGGTCTCAGCCTCCTCTGGCGCTTCTACAGGCTGTAGAGTCTCTACAGGCCTGTTATGGCGCTTTATGAAAGCCAGGTTCGAGGCTGCGGATCCGAGCAGTTGGATGAAAGATGCTGGGTCTTGGATTCCGACGGTGCACCAAACATTTCTGAGCGGTGGTGTGTTGTTGTTTCTCTCATCAAAGACTATCTGGTCTTAATCGCTGCATTTAATAAGTTTGATAAGTTTGACCCACTGTGATCCACCAGCTGCCCTATTCGATGGTTTAGTCTAATTGGATATCTGACAAATGGATCCGCACGCCTACTTCCGAGCTAGAATATTGAAGAGACGCTCCGTCTAGGAGGCTGTTGTGTCTCGTGTTGGACTTTTGATCTTTGTTTACGAGAGGATCCCGATGACAGTGTATTTGAGGGGAATGAAACTTGAGAGTTTGACTCGGTGTCTTTCAAAATACTGTAATTTGCTGAGCTCTCTGTTGAACCTTCAATTCCAGAAGCCCCATCAAGATTGGCCTCTTCAGCGGCGTCTACTCTACCATGATCCGGAATTTTGAGGGATAGTTCCCATGTAACTGGCTTTGGAGGTCGACTGCGTCTGGATTTGCCAATGTYTTTCATTACATGCTTGCGAATCTGTTTCTTCACGGCCTCGCTCTTAATGCCAGGTCCGGTCTGGGTCACGAGCACAAGCGATGGGCTCCTCCTTTCAGTTATGCTAAGATTTGCAAATCAGAAAGTGCTTTGATATCATGAACTCAGCATCTCGACACCCGGTCAAGACTTAAAAAAAAAACAGAACATTGGCACGAGAGCGCAAACATACAAAGTCTTGGTAGTAGACATTCGATCTGACTCTGACTTAGGAAGGGGAGTACCGCTATRAATTRAGRACAAAATTGAATTRCTAAAGCACAAACAAGACAACTTTGCCAATACAAGAAAGAAAATATCATAATTCCARRAGGCATCRARGTCATATCACTTCCTTCAAATAAGCTTTTCGTTAGCGTCAAGGATCAGAACCGGGTATCGTCAGGGGGCTTATGCTACTAGAATACAATACTGTATTAGTAATCCCCATATACGTAAAACTCCCCGGCTGGTCGAAGAGCTGAGGCTCACCGCACCCTACGCTATCTTTATTGGTCGATAATATCCGACAGACGAGCCTCTTGGCCAGGGACAGTACGAAGCCTGAGATGTAGAAGTCGGTTAGTTCTTACATAGAGCTGGGGGGAACCGGAATTCTCACAAAACTGGAAAGTGCCTCTTTCGTGACTAACTTAGGCGAATTGTTCCTACCCTAACTGGCCTTCACCAACCCAACAATTTCCCTTTCGAAGCAATTTACTCCTTCCTCTCTATCAGTCAATCTAGAACCGAATAAGCTTATATATCCCGCCCATTCGAAAAGCTCGCCTTCTCAACCTTCTCAGTGGCCAGTCACTGAAATTCTCGGATGATCAAAACGGTTCTCAAATTTCAGGATGTCTCGGTCCCTCAGTTTTTGTAAGCGCGGAACTTGAGAACCCCTAGAATTTTGCTTGCAAAATGTAGTATGATTAGCTGTGAGCCCTCCGCCCTCGGTATCAAGTACTTTCAAGAAACAGGTACCACCTTTGGCACAACCCACCAATCATGATACCCCTTCCCCGTTTCCGGAATCTCAATCCTGATTTTCACCTGCCCCTCCTTGTTCCCTTCAACCGCCTTCCTGACCGCCGCAATCGTAATCCCCGTAAAAATACACGCCTTCAGACAATCCCTCACATTCCGCACCCAGCTCTCATGGCTACCCTGGCAAAACGCATCTTTCGCGCCGAGTTTACTCAGCACCTCGAAGCCCTTCTTCGCGGCGCCCGCGGCGTCGGCGGCGTATTTGAGGAGGGCGAGGGTTGACTCGGAGGGTTGGGAGACAAGGCGTTGCAGGTCAGCGAAGGGGATTAGTTCTGGCAGGCCGATGAGCAAGAAGGGCTTCATGCGGAGCTCGTAGCGCATTTGATCATTGCTGTATGGTCGTGGTGGGGGGTTGATCAGTCCAAGCCGTGTGAGGACTGTAAACAGGCAGGAGAGAGCGTCGGCGAAACCGTAGGTGGCGGCCGCTTCCATGGTCGCGAGATTGATGAACGCTAGCGCGTTAGTGATCTCCTCTATTCGAGGCGACTGACTGCGGCGCGCGGCGTCGAAGGCCCGTCGGTTGAAGCCGCGGATGCGCTCAAGGTGGCTGCTGCGAGTTTTGGCAAGGTATTGCAAGTAGAAGTACATGGTTGCCAGCTCGTCGGGTTGGTAGACGGCGAGCTCAAAGCCCATTTGTACGATCCATTCCATCTGGCGGAGCTTATATAAGTATGTCCATGAGGAGAGGGCGAAGGCGTAGACGGGCTCGTCTGAGATTTGGCGATCGCTTACCGGCGTCTCTTTGATGAACTCGCGCAGCTGGATGTCGAGCTCTTCGGAATCGAGCTGGAGCATGTCCCAGTCGGAGATGGTGTGGCAGAGAGTGCGGCGTATGCGGCATCGGTTTTGGCAGATGGTGCGGAGAATGTCGAGGTAGGAGTTTGCTGCTCGAGAGCGGAAGACTTCCATTCGTTCCGCCATTTTGAAGCGTGGGTCGTTGGGAAATTCCACCTCATCGTTGGCACGATCAAGAAATTTGCTCGCTGGTAGGACCGTGCTTGCCAAGTCGTCGTCGAGGACTTGACGGACGGACATGTTCCCTAACATTATCATGTCCCCGAAAATATAGTGTTGTAGAAGAGTACGTATATAGACTGATGGCTGAGGCTTGCGAGCTTGAAATAAAGAAACAAATGTCTAGACGCTCTGTTAGTATACGAAGGACCGAAAACGAGAGCGACTTACCATGAGGCTATGACTGTCGTAGTACGTCAACACCTCAACTGCAACCGAGCCATCTAGACAGAGCCTCTCTAAATGATCGAATGAAGCTTCTTGGCTGASTTCCACAATAGGCCGTGGCGGTACCGTACTCGCTAACTTCCGTTGTAATTTGACACTGAAGGATGATGGGGCCGGCTTTCCTAATTTAGCAGTCGACTTTAGGCCAGGTGTTAAGGCTTTCAAGTCAGTCCAGAGAATTTTAACTTCACCTGGCTGTGTTCTTCCATCAGCCGCTCCAACAGTCTCTAAGAAAGAAGCGCGGAATCCGAGTCGGTAGTCTAATGCTTCTTTAAGCTCTTTTGCAATCTCACCTGATGCGTTCAGACGCTCTATTGTGTCCTCGATGAGCTCAATGATCGAATCATGATCTATGCTCTCGAGAAGGCTTCTATTGAAAGTATGCGTGACGAAGTCTTCTTCCTGGAAAATTTATTAGTTCTTCATTCGGGCATCGGATTTATAGAAATGTACCTCATAATAGTGCTCTGCTTTGACCCTCTCATTGACATAACTGCAAGTCTTGATGAGGCCCAGACAATAAGCTCTCAGGATTTGGTGCATTAGAGGCTCATCCGAAGCACTTTCACTTCTGTCAAAATAAGTTTGTTCGAGGCTAGTAGGACAGGGATCCAATATCCTGTCGATGTATAGACTGGTGAACACCGTTTGGGCGAGCGGATGTCCCATATGCCATGCCATCTGTGAGGTTAGTCATGAGCTTGGCCTTCTATAGAGAATGTCATACCTCGTGGCACAACAGTTGATCTATTATTCCAATAATCTCCTCAGGAAGAAGAGGCTGGCTGAAATCATAGTCGTCCTCCATAGTCTCGCCTGGTTGCAGGTACCCACTGTCCATCTTCGGGTCCATAATCTGCCCTCGTCAGCGCCTCTCCTCTCCAAGACCTCCTCTTCTAGTCCAAATCTTACCTCCAAAGCCCCAACAGATTCAAAGAGCGTGAAATGCGGATCTTTCACGAGCTGTCCAACCTCAAGTTCTGGAGAACACATTAGCACGTGACGCGTAAAAAGCCATGAGAAAGAACTTACGTTTCGCAGCGTTGATAAACTGTTCCGTAACATCCATAGCTACCACTCCTGGGCTCTTCAGCTGGGGCGTAGGAGGAGGCTCGTTGTTGTAGGCCGCAAACGCGGCGGTGGACGGACTGATTTGCTCATTGTTGAGTTCGAGATCTGATATTTCTGTTGCCCAGCTTATTAACCCAGCTTGAAAAATGGAAGAGGGCGTTTTTTGATAAGACGAAAGATCCTTACTTGAAGTAATACCAGCCACCCCGTTGCTATGCATGCTTGTTGGGATCGCTTTGGTTGCGGATGAAAGCCAAACAAAACCCTGCCTATCAACGCGCCGGCTGCGAGTCGGAGTTTCTCGCTTGGAAAATCACTGGTTCGTGGGGAGGCGAGAGTTTGTTTGGAAAGCCTGCGACAAAGGAAGCATTATAGAAGAATCTATGAGGTATAGGTGTATTGGGTAGGAGGTTTGATGGCTTTGGTGTGGGCTTTGAGGGGTACAGTAGCTGAAGGTTTGTGCTGCCTTGTTCGGGAAGCTGCCGTGGCATGGTATCTGAGGGATCGTTCATGCGACTCTTAGAAAACAGGCAGTCTGTTTGGAAAGCTTATTCAAAGAGTTGTAAATACGTACTGTGATGCTCATCATCTCTCGAAGAAAACAGAAAAGTTCGAAAGAGCTTTGGTGAGGTGCAAGGTATCACGAAATCATGTATGCAGACGGCCATAGGACAAGAGCACAGCACTTTTGCTTCTCAAGGCCCTTCAATTGTCAAGTCTAAAGCCAGCCATCTGCCAAGCATACAATATACAGTTTCCCTTTCTTTCCTCCACCAGCTCCCAGGCATCTCCTTTGCCCTGCATCTTATGTCCCTTAAGAAGGCGTCTGCCCAGCAGCCTCCGCCATGCTCGCCGCATTCGCCTCCGCAACCGGCTTGTTTTCACTTTGCTTTCCGTTCTGTGTACCCAATGATGAGCCTAATCCCCTCGTGTTTGCGTCCGCCAAATTCGTAGTTCATCTCGTGCTTCGAGGACCGGTGTCGGGGCCAACACTTACATTCCACTTCGCAAATCGCAGCTCCATCTCGCCTCTCCGCTCGGCAGCAAGGCGCTTRTCTTCTTTTAGGGAGCGGCGTACGACGCGCGCGGCGACCGAGAGGTATTTGTTGTAGCTGTTCAAAAGGACCGCTAGATCAGTTTCAATCTTGGCAATTGGATGGTAGGGAGATGGATTGAGGATATAGTAAGGCAGAAGCGTACGTAAGACCTGATGCTTTCCACGCGAATGCCATTGTGTCGGTTGTGAGTGTGTGGTTTCGTGGGAGGTAGTTGGAGGTGGTGAGAGCTTGCTTGTTTGAGGCTCCCGTCGGCATTTTCCTTAATCACCCGAGATTTAGTCACGTGAAAGCAAGAAAAGTTCGTTCTCTATAAGGTAAGTAATAGTGGATATGARTGCTAGATAGACGACATAGAAATTTGATTTCGTTTTATCTACAGTACACTCTAAATGGAGCAGATGATAATACAATCCGTCCCATCCCCATCTAAACCCCAGTTCCCCAAATGCTTATACCTTAAGACCAATTTCTTCCGCATATGGCAGTACATAGAGATCGCCAACCGCCGAGACTGCAGCTTTGCCTTCCAAAAGYGCCTTTGCAGCCTATAAATATATCAGCATGAAGGATCTAGGTGGTTGTGAAATCAAAAAAACTTACAGCCTTCAGCTTGTCAGCGCTCACTGCCTCGACACTCTTTCCGATCTGATCAATTTGGAATGGCTTGCCACCGTGAACAAGACCAGCACCAGTTGCAACGAGACCAGCATCTGTGCTTTGTCCTTCCTCCAAAGCGCGGTACTTCGCAAGAGCCACAGCCTTGGTAAAGTCCTCCTTACTGATAGATCCCTTCGAGATGCTCTCGAGCGACTTGATAGCCTCACTAGTGGCACCACGAATAGCTGAGGCAGAGCCAGAGAATTGGATCGTTAAAAGGCCAGCATCGGAGTAAGCAAAGTGGGTTGTCGCAGCGCTAGCACCTGGGAAAAGCGAAGAGGCCTTTGAGAGAAGGGAGAAGCCGGGCGACCATTTGATGCTTGACTTGCCACCAAGAAGAGCCGTTAGTACGGCGATCTCTGGCTTGTAGGATGAGCCAGCTGTGAAGGAGCTAGAGCCTGGGAAAGCAATGACGTATGAGTTGCCAGAGCCATGGGCAATACGCTCCTCCCCACCGTAGTATTTCGTGGCGTCACTCTTCAGGGCATCTGCAGTTCCTACGGGCACGTTCTTGAAGAACTGACCGACAGTGTTGGTGAGCTCAGCCTGGCTGGCGCCGTTGGCTACCACAGCGATGTTTGACTTCGTATATGCATCTTGAGAAAACTGTCCAATAGTTGCGTGATTCAGATATTTCGACAGAGGCGTGGAAGAAGATGGGTATAGTGGCGTTCCAAGGCCCTTGTGGAATGCAACACCATGCGCTGAGTTGAGGGCAAGCTCAAACACGTCGCCGAGAAGTCTCTTTTGTGCAAGCTTGATGGTATGCTCGACCTCCTCCTGGTATTCGTGGGCTGTGGGATGGTCAGAAAAGATTCATTTAGTACCGGCCAATTGAAGGCCTACCAGTATAAACGGTTTGCGAGAGAACCTCGCCGAGCAATTCGGTGAAATATGGGAGATCTTCACGGAGGAATTTGGCTTCGAGGACGAGGGCCTCTCTTGTATGGTATGCACTCAATTGACCGCCAAGGAGCTCGGATTCTCGTGTAATTCGGAGGGCAGATCGTCGCGAGGTGTTCTAAGTAGTAGAGAAACCGTTAGTCCTAGGTACCTGAGCTGGAATGGTGCTCTTGAGCTCAACCTACCTTGAAAGCGAACTGCTCCAGTCCCACAGTCAGACCCGGCAAAGGTTGATATCTCGTTCCAGCCTTAGCCACCACTGCTAACTTGGTAGTCGGGCCTGCAACATCTCTACTGGCAACCTTGACGCCGTCAACATCTGCGGACTCGTACGAGAATGAGGTTGATCCGGTAGAGACGGCAGCGAGACCRCGTCGATTCGAGGGAGCTGGCTTGGCGCAGCATTGCCTGCGGAGGGCAAGCTGCGCATGTCTTCCAACCGCCGACCGAGAGATCATTGTCCGGAAGGAGGTGGTAGGGAGGGGAGATTCACGATGCGGGCGCAATTGGGGGGAGGAAGTTGACGTTGCTTGTATTCGAGACGCTGTGGTTGGTCCCGAAATCTTCCACAGCTCTAAGAGGCTTGGCGTCGAAAAGCGTCACACCTCACACCCGCCGCCTTGCCGCTACAGTCAGTCCGTCACAAAATCATCGCTCGTACCCCACCACAAATAATTTTATACCACCACATCTTTTCCGCACTTCACCTGCGATCCTCACATCTCCAGATCGTCAATGACGCACCGGTAGTATCTGTGGCAGCTCTAGAGATCGTGAGAGGATTCTCTAGCAGCAAAGAACAATGTCTCGAGTAAGTCGCACCTTACCGCCGCTTTGCTTTGCCCAGCCTTCCAGCCTTTCGCAGGCAGGCATCGAGTCCCTCAGTTTGCAGAGCACCGCCCGCTGACCCACGATCCAGTCGCAGAACGCAGTAGAGCTCTGCGCTCTACTCGTCGACGAGACATACGGGGAGCTTACTTCCGTATGTGTGCCGTCCTGAGCAATTTTTACAAAATATATATCCTGCAACCCAGCTATATCCTTCGACCAAGGCTGAGTTGGATGTATTGGCGCATTGCTTAAGTCGAGTCTAACATGCCTCACAGCGCATATTCACCATTCTACTTCGGAAAGGAAGACTTCCAACATCTGCCATTGCAAACCATGCTCATCTCCCGACCCGATCAGTACGGCATGGTATCGCYGTCCTCGTCCAACAGAACCTCGTTTACCACAACACTGAAAATGGTTTGACTCACTAYGAAGCCAACGATGATGCGGCGTATGCGCTAGTCAGGTCAGGCAAGATCATGGACTTGGTCGAGACCAGATACGGAGCTCAGGCGAGAGAGGTCGTGCAAAATTTGTTCCTTCTTGGCCATACCAAAGTCTCTGATCTCGCGGACGCCTACGCATCTCAGCAGAAACAAGCTGTCAATGGGAAAGCCAATGGACACGCCAGCACAAATGGTATCAATGGTCTTGCAAATCCAGCAATGGCATCTGCTGGACACCTCGACGGAGTACTGGTCGAGCTTCTCGAGCTCGGTGTGATTGAGCCCGTCGTCGAGCGCATGTTTCGAACACCAGCGGATGCGAGAGAAACCGTCATGTCGAACACCCTCAGAGAAGATTTCAAAGGCGAGGCGAAGGGTAAACACAAGGCTGAGCTTGATGTCAAAGTGTCGGCTCGATTACAAAAGTTGGAGTCTGAAGGCCGGGAATGGAAATCTAAGGTTATGAGGAGACTCTCAAGCGGCGTGGTCATCAACGGTGTCAATGGCTCCAGCAAGCGAAGAAGATTATCCCATGGCAGCGGTGGTGTCAATGGTGACCATGCATATGAGGATGATGGCACTAGACTTGACGTGGGTTATTTGAGCTTCTGAAAGCAAGATAAGAGTGTGTGCTGACATCCAAAAAAGCCAAACTTGGTCGTACACATCAATCATAAGAAGTGTGCGGTTTTACTTCGCAATTGCCATCTCGTTGAAGTGGTTAGAGATAGGATTGGCGATCCCACCTCCCTGATCTATGAAGAGTTCTTGAAACAAATCGAGAAAGGCATTCCTGATTGCCGACATGGCGCGATGGAAGATGATAACCGCCCATCGGTATCAACCAAAGATGTCGCGCTTTCTCTTCCAAGATCAGTCAACGTCAAGACCAGTATTGGTAACCCAAGCGCAAAATGGAAGGCTGGGTTTGGGCTAGGAAGCCCTCAATCCTCCAGAAAGCGCAATGCGGAAGAAGCGGAAATTAGTGGAAGCGAAGACGAGGATGAACCGGCTACCAATGGAAATCACGCTGCTAACGACGTTGACATGGAAGACGACCCTTTCGCGGATGCTCCTCCAGTCAAAGCGCCAAAGCGCCAGAAAGGTGTCACGTTCCAGGACAAGCTGCCCAAGCGAGATGATCACCATTCTAAGGAGGACCGAATTTACTACGTGAAGGAACATTTGTCGTTACTCGAGCACGACAAGTTTGGCTTTGTACAGAAGGCTGGAATCGATGGACGCGGTGACTGGTCTGCCAATTTTGAATCAATTGTTCAGGCCCTGAAGGAAACGGAGATCGACAAGTTGATCATGGAGATATTCGGTCCGATGGGACATCGACTAGCAAGAATGCTGCGAAAGCGGGGAAAGCTTGACGAGAAGGTGCTCAAGGAAACTGCGCTCATGCGGCAGAAGGATGTCCGCACGAAGTTAGCTGAGATGCAGCTGGCGGGATGGGTCGACATCCAAGAAATTCCTAAAGATGCCACCCGATCAACAAACAACAGCCGTGTCATCTTCCTCTGGTTCTTCGACGACGCTCGTTGCGCTACTCTTGTCTTGGACCATACCTACAAGTCCATGTCAAGACTCCTCCAGCGGGTTGCTTACGAGCGTCGCCAGGCAAAAGACGTTCTTGAACTGACCCAGCGCTCAGACGTACGCGATAAACCACCAAAAGACTATCTGACCAACTTGCAGCTAAACCAACTGCACGCCTTTCAAGACCGAGAGGCGATGTTGCTCGGCCAGTTGGGCCGACTTGACGAGATCGTGAGCATTTTCAAAGACTACTAGCGATGGACGGGATGGAGACCAAAAATATGGGCGGCGCTTTTTTGACACGATATTACGGCTGTGTGAGCATTTACTGCATGGATACGGCGTCAGATATGTTGCATTTTCGGTCGGCGTTGGATGAATGGAYGGAGGCCTTCCATATTGGGACCCTCCTTATTGTGATACCATATATCTGGCGTGGGAGCTGGCAGAGGCCGCCAATTTTGATTTTGTGATAGATTTTGATGTCTTCTTATCTTCGTCATTGTGTAATATCTTCTGAATGCTAAGATCTCAAGTGAGAGACCCCCGTTCTTTCCAAATGTAGGACACTTTCATCGCCCCAGCCCATAATATGAGTGGAAAGGCCACATTTATATTACAAACACAATTCTCCTTTCGCTCACGTTCCTTAAGCAGAGAGATCTCATTCGATACGATTTCGATCCCTCGATCTCATCGAGCGATCTCCTTGAATATGCCTCGGATAAAAGCTCCTTTCTGCTTGTGATCCACGAAGATACACATCGCCATCTCTGATACTTCAGAACATGACTCGAGATACGAGTTTGACAGGTCTTCGGCTAGTGCAACCACCTCGTGGAGCAAGCGCAAGCCCCAGGATGGATGGCTCCTCGCCCTTCTCAACGAACGGCCCTCGATTCCCCAAGGCTCATGCGAGCACTCTACACATTGGAATTCTGATCTTCTGCTACGGCTTCCTGTCTGTTCTAACAAAGGTAGAGATTGCCCCTCCTAAACCCTGAGAGACCAGCATCCCAGGCCTCCCCTCACTATTATAATTCACCCAAAATCCCTAATTTCCCACCTCGTCATCCCAATGACCATTACCAAACTCACGATTCTCATTTCCATCCCTGTATTTCCAATACTTACGGAAGTACCTCCGTAACCCTTACCAGCGCCCCTCCCTCCAACCCTCGATCTCCGATTGCCATCTCGGAGGCGGACTCAGGCCCGATTGTCAAATCAACATCCCCATTCCTCAATTCTTCTGAAAGAAGTAATGGAAGAGAATAGTGTTGCACATCGCAACATGGCGTCGGACTTGAGAGCCGGCGAACAGGCGATCGAGCATCGAGCATCGAGAGGCCGGAGTTGATGTCCGTGGGTGGCGTGTACCTGGGTAGTGCTGCTGTAGGGAGGCGCTGCAGCCGCTTTGTCTTGATTAAGGTAGTTCTCACTTTTTTCAATTATGTGTGTTGATTTGATTAAAAGCTCACTATTCATTACTATTTTGTATCCTTTACATTAAAAGCAAGAACTTTTATCTCCAAGCAGTGCTTCGATTCAAATTCCCCTTCCCCACTCCTCCCTCTCATACGCCCGGTACCCCATCCGGAAATAGTCATTGTCACCCGCTTGATCAAGCATCGCCAGTCTTGTCTCGATAGCATTGGCTTTAATCTTCTATACACTCTACCTATTAGCCTAATCTGCATTAAGCCCCCTACTTCCTCTCCCCCTAGCCCTTACCCTCCTCTCTTTTTAGTATGAGAAAAGGGAAGGAGACTTACAAAACGAGAGAGACGAGGGAAGCGTTCGGACACGAGGCGAGCGATGTCAGAAGTCTTCCAGCCTTCGTGCCGTGGACGACCGGATGAGTCGAGGGGTGCGTGCGTGGAGAGGTAGGCGATGAAGCGGTCGTGGAGGGGGGTCCAGGCTGGTGGGAGGCCGGTGCAGGATGGTGTTGTGAGGGAGACGACTGCCGGCGTTAGTCCTGAGTGAGAGAAGGCAGAGAAGTGCAAGAGAAGACGCACTTTCAGGACCGGTTGGGCGTTTGTAAGTTGCTTGTTTGGGGTGGGAGGAAGTGTGTATTTGAGGTGTCTTGAGATGGGACTGAGAGGAGAGAGAAGGCTTGTCAGCTGAGGCCCAGGAGAACATGGTATGTGAAGACTGACCTCGTGGATCTTGGTCTGCCTATCATGCTTAGGAGGCACGGGCGGTCCCTCGCTATGCGTCTGAGTGATGCTCGTCCTGACATGAATCTACCACAGCATCAGAAAACCCCTCTCAACTCAACCAAACTGAACCTAATGTAGGGAAGCATACCGTTCTCTTCTCCCTCCGACTACCTCCCCCACGAGTCCTGGCCCTATTACTCGACTTCCTGGGCGGCACAGGCGGCCTCCCCTCCTCCGGCTCGTCGAAATGTCTGTTAATGATATCCATAAGCACCTCCCTCTGCTCATCAATAGACTTGCTCCCACTAGAGCTCGCAAACGAGGACATCATCTTCAATTCAACTTCGGTATCAAAAAAGCAAAAACAAGACAAGCACCACCAAAGCATAGAACCGCTACCACCGAAAAGAGATTAGATTGCCTAACAATAATGCAAAGACGAAGAAGACATCGAGCCCAGCCATTTCGTACATGGGAACCTACCTATCTTTTCAATGCCCCCAACAAGTTCAAGATTGAAGTAGGACCAGCGTTCTCGCCATGATTTTGAGGCGCGTTACACACTCGACGGGACACTGCAGCATCGCACCTTGCACCCGCAGCTATTGGCACGGAAGATTACAGATCGGCACAGGGGGGAAGAAGGGGTGACGCTTCCCCATACGAACGCCACAGGGGAAGCTACATGATCTGAAATCTAGAAGTGCGCCGCACTTGCGAGGCTCGGCGGCATAAGGCAGATGCGAGTTTCTTCGGAGCTTGCAGTTTACACGAGAAATTTGAGAGGGCACCCAGCTAGACAAGTGTGCTATTTGTACATGGCATGGCTAGCTGATAGCCCCTGCGATGGGCAAGGGCATGACACCCGTGTGAAATTTTGGTCGTACTCGTACAGTCATGTATGGTCTGTCCCGCCATTAAAAGTGGTTGCAACAAACGCAAATCGATGTAGATGCCCTTGGACTCGCCCATGGACAGCTTTAACTAACCGTAAACTTTTAAAGGAATCTAAGCTTGCAAATCATCCCGCTGCACCTGCGTCTCCCACATATCTAAGTTCGTAGTTGGCCCGGTCCGTCTAGTGGCCAGTGATCTTGCTGAGCAGGCCGCCACTCTTAGGCTTTTGCTGCTCGAAGACCCCGAGGAGACTCTTCCATACTTGTCCCGGCTCTTGGCTTGCGTCAATGCCCTTCCAGATACCGGTCTTCTGGTAATATCCAACCACGGGTGTGGTCTGCTGGTGGTATGTGACCAGTCGCTTCTTGAGAGCGTCGGCATTGTCGTCCGATCTTTGGACCAATGGCTCGCCCGTAATGTCATCCTTCATGCCATCCTTGGGTGGGTTGAAGATCCTGTGGTACGATCGGCCAGATGCTGGGTGGATCAGGCGACCTGTTATCCGCGAGACAAGCAGACCGTCATCGATTTGAAGCTCTACAGCATGCTGTAACTTCTGCTTGCGCTGCTCCAGCATCTTGTCTAATCGCTCTGCTTGGACGACTGTTCGTGGGAAGCCATCGAGGATGAAGCTATTGGATTTTTGTTAGGACGAGGTCAGAGTAAGCGACAGGAGCAGACTTACCCTCCTGCACACTCTTGATTGGTCTCGAGCTCAGCCTTGATCATGCCAATAACAATCTCATCGCTGACTAGGCCACCTTGATCCATAATCTTCTTTGCTTCCCGACCTAGAGGAGTCTTCTTTGCGACTTGCGACCGAAGCATATCACCGGTGGCCTTTCAACGCGTTAGCAGGAGCCCAAATGGCAGGATAAATCTACGAAAACTTACCA
This sequence comes from Lachnum nothofagi, assembly GCA_003988875.1. Taxonomy (NCBI): domain Eukaryota; kingdom Fungi; phylum Ascomycota; class Leotiomycetes; order Helotiales; family Lachnaceae; genus Lachnum; species Lachnum nothofagi. The sequence continues at coordinate 87,957 of QYSG01013668.1, forward strand.
GATGACAGCAAGAAAACTTCTCCTTGATCTTGGGTGCTTGAGTTCCCTTTCCTGCAGATATATATTAGCCGGAATCGGAGAGGCGTTGCAGCAGACTGTGAGCTCGTCAACGTGTACGCACCAGCGCCAGGAGGACCCATCAAGATCATTCTAACTCCCTGGGTTGGAGAGGGCTTTGTGCCACTGGAGGCATGCTCGAGCTTGTCTTCCAAGTCCTTGACCCTCGACTCGAGCTTCTGGACTAATTCTTGCAGCGACTGCACGGTTCCGTCGCCAATTGGTGCCATTGCGGAGTGGAGATTTGGGCAAAAACCTGACCAAGGTAAGAAGGGTAGGACAGGGCCTTGATATAAGAGATTTTCGGGGAGAGTGGGGAGGAAAGAGGTGGTTGCGACAGCTGGACAAGAAGAGGGATGCTGAGGATTGAAAGCTTGGGGCAAGCTCGGCTGCTGTAGATTTGTCGCCGGAACTACACGTTCAGGTTCCTGTAAGCCGACGCACCAAGACCGGTGTTTTTTATGGAACAACAAAAAAGAAGGCTATTGTGATTGAAAGGATCTCCAATTCTATTTTCTCCTATCTGTCTAGGATGCAATAGAAAGGACTGAAATTGTTGAGAATCCGTTTCAAAACATGCCCGCACGTGATAGCGGAAGAAAGGCTCGGAGCGAGGCTAGTCCTGGATAGAGGAAGCGGCACTGATTAGAATGTCCCACGCGCAGTGAGACAATCATAATTAGCGATACTAAGTGCCGCTTTCTGTGCCCATGTCAYGCGAACGATGCTCTTTCTAGACGCACACTAGYATAGTTGTTCCTTCCACGCCAACCATTCCCGTTTGGTAAGCTAGGTTGAAGCAGCCGCGACTCAACGCAGCCTTCTGTATTTTTGAATCAGCAAACTTCTCAACAGCCGCCTCACAATCCCCATCCTCCTCCTCCTCCCGCGTCTCGCCATGCCGGCCACCACAGCTGAGACACTCTCCCTGGTGACCAGAAACGTTTCCGTCGCCCCCCTCGTCCTCCTCTCAGCAGCAGATCACTATGGCCGTTCGGCGAAGGGCACGAGGAAGCGGGTGGTTGGTGTTTTGCTAGGGCAGAACGATGGAAAGAACGCGAGGGTATCAAACAGCTTTGCCGGTACACTATTCACAATCTTTGAGTTCCAATGGGTTTTAGGGAACTGTTCGCTGATTACACATTACAGTACCTTTTGAAGAAGACGACAAGGACCCATCAGTATGGTTTCTAGACCACAATTACGTCGAATCGATGAACGATATGTTCAAGAAGATCAATGCGAGAGAAAAGCTGATAGGATGGTATCACTCAGGGCCCAAGTTAAGGGCGTCGGATTTAGAGATCAACGAACTGTTCAAGAGATACACACCAAACCCATTACTGGTCATTATCGATGTTCAACCGAAGGAGTCTGGTGTACCAACAGATGCATACTTTGCGGTTGAGGAGATCAAGGATGTGGGTATCGTCTATTCTTGAGTGGCAATTCTGTACTAATATGTTTCCTAGGATGGAACCACAACCTCCAAGACCTTCGTACACACGCCATCCATCATCGAAGCCGAGGAGGCAGAGGAGATCGGAGTTGAGCATCTGTTAAGAGATATCCGGGATGTTGCAGTTGGGACATTGTCGACGAGAATTACATCACAGCTTCAATCATTGCAAGGGCTGCATTTACGGTTACGAGATATCCAGCAATACCTTCAAAAGGTTCTCGACGAACAGCTTCCTGTCAACCACGCGATCCTCGGCAACCTCCAAGACGTATTCAACCTCCTTCCCAACCTCTCCACCCCCAAGACCTCATCACACATCCCCAACGGCGTCGATGCACCCGTCGAGAACGACAGCGAACTAGCCCATGCCATGAGCATCAAGACCAACGACCAACTCATGGCTATCTACCTTTCTAGTCTGATCCGCGCYATCACCGCCTTCCACGACCTGATCGAGAACAAGATCCAAAACCGCCAACAGCAAGAAGAGAAAGAGGCCAAGAAGGACGAGGCCAAGGATGAGAAAGACAAGAAGGCGAACGGCGTGGTTAACGGCGAGGCGAAGGAGGGCAAGGAAGCAGAGAAGGAGAAAGAGGACAAGGATAAAAAGAAATGATGACGAGGCCGGGGGCGTTTAGTGATACTGGGTGTTTTATGGACACCTGAGCGGCATGGCATATTGAACATCATGGAAAACCCGATGTGCCGTTGTACCATAGATGTGTAGCTTGCGAGATAATAGCAGCTATGCAATGTGTTCCTCCTATTCTGATGCAGCTCTTGAGGTGAGATCGTACAACAATGTGCCTAGTAAATCTGACCGTACTCCTTTCGCCCATCCACGCGACCCTAACGCCCTTGCTACCCAAGCCCATATTACAACTCCAAGCCAAATCGCTATTCAGCGCCAAAACCAGCCATCTCCTCCCTCCCTACGCCCCTCTCCTTCACATAACCCCCCAGCACATTCCCCCACCTCTCTCCCAGTAAACAAGCAAGCAAATGCTTACAAACCGGTACACTCCCAGTTCCCCCTTCCTCCACTTTCCCATCGAAACTCAAGCCTCCAAACGCCCATTCTTTCTCCCCCTCGCTTTCTCCTTCGAAGAGAGTAGGATGGTATAGGACAATGGAAGCAGGAAACGCGGAGAACGCAAACGCTGCACAGCTGCAATTCCACGCTTCCAACCTCACTGTATACACCTGTCCTCCTTTTCCTGCACCTCCACTTCCATCCCTAAACCTAGAAACTTGCTGCGAGCTCCGCRCAGCATACACTACATTCCTTTTCCCCTCTTCTTCCTCCACATTTTCTCTTAGATGAACATGAGCTTGCGGCGGCACCACTATCTCCTCTACTTGATTTGACTGAGAAGGCAGTTGGACTAAACGCGTGACGAGGCCGCGGTCTAGAAGGTCGAGCGCTTGGAGTAGCATTCCGGGAGGGAAGAGCACGTGCAGGGTTGTGAGGAGGGCGCGGTGGGATGGTGGGAGAGATGTCAAGGGATTGGTTGGTTCTGAGTTTGAGGGATTGACGGGCGGTGGTTGAGACGTGGTGAGAGTGGTTAGGAGGGAGGTTAGGAGTTGGCGGGAAGTTGGGAGGGGTTGTTGTGGTTGAGCTTGAGCTTGAGCTTGAGTTTGAGGCGGAGAGCTCATGCTTGGGGTGAAACTTGAAGTTGAATGAGAGGTGAGGGTGGAAGGACCATGGTTCTAGATGTTCTCTGTATTTGATTGTGTGGTTCGAAGTGAAAGAATCAAGACTCGCTTGTCAAAGGGGGTTGTAGAAAAGGATGGACCATCACGTGTACTCGTTAAGTCTGCTTAAATCGTTCGATTTGATCATATTTTCTTTTTGAAATTGGTATAATACATTCTACATCTATCTTTTTATCATTCAAACCCACTCCCTTGGCTCCCTCAACACATCCACCAGCCTCTGCTCTCGGGTCCCCTTCTCAGACTCATACATATACCTCCACTGCGCTGTCAACGGCAGGCTCATTAGAATGCTCTCCACCCTCGCGCTCGGCGTGTTCAACCCAAACGCCGTCCCTCTATCGTGAACCAGATTGAACTCCACGTACCGCCCCCGTCTGATCTGCTGCCACTCCTTCTCCTTCTCGGTATACGGCATGTCCTTCCGCTTTGTGATTATAGGAATATAGCTGGGCAAGAAAGCTTTCAAGCAGCTCTGCGCAAACGCAAATGTATTCTCTTGATCTTTCTCCTGCTCGTCTAGATCGTCAAAGAAAATGCCTCCTATGCCTCTCGACTCGCTGCGGTGCTTATTATAGAAGTACTTGTCGCACCAGTCCTTGAAGCGCGGGTAGTACGACTTATCGTGCTTGTCACAAGCATCCTTAATCGTCTTGTGGAAATGAATAGCATCCTCGTCAAACAAGTAGCTGGGCGTGAGATCCGTGCCGCCGCCAAACCACCACGCATTGGAGCTTCCGTCTGCGTTCGCGGTCTCAAAGTACCGGTAGTTGAGGTGGACGGTAGGAGCCATGGGGTTTATGGGGTGCAGGACCATGCTCAGGCCCGCGGCGAAGAAGTCGAGGGACTCGACGTCTGGGTCAATGGCTTTGTGATTTACTCGCATCTTTTCGATTGCTGGTCGGGGCAGGTTGCCGTAGACGATGCTGATGTTCACGCCGGCTTTCTCGAAGACATTCCCATCTTGTAGGACGCTCGAGATCCCTCCACCGCCATTCGGTCGCTCCCATGTGTCGACTCGGAATTTCTTGCCGTCTATAGCTTCGAGTTCTCGGACGATTTCTTTTTGCTGCTCCTTGATGAATTCCTCCATTCGTAACCGCATGGGGGAGTTCTCTGTGACGCCATTCTCGCGCTTGGCCAAGCTGTCCCGCTCAGCGATTGAAGGTCCGTCGAGCTTGTTTGGTTCGTCGGTCGCCTATAGAAGTTTAGTATATACCCATATATAAGTCCCAGAGGATATTCGAGCCTACCATTGAGTAGATCAGAGCTCCAATGAACACCACTCCAACAGCAATCCTGGTTCTAGGATACAGAACAGTTGGCGGGGGTTCCCTCTTGCCTGGTCTAGGAAGATTTGGGGGAGCAGCAAAAGCTCTTCTTTGCCTCAATTGCAACTGTGCTCTCGGTCTGAACTTTGGAACGCTGCGAAGGCATGGTCTAGATGTAAGAAAGGAAGACATTATGGGAGCTTTAAAGAGAGCGTGGCGACAACTATCGTACAATTCYCATCAGACCACAATTGACTTTTAAGGGAAAGACCGAACGGGAGAAACCGTTGGGAGAGAAAAGGAATGTTTCCGGTCGCACGTTTATGACAGACGTCGAGATCCGAGGCGGGAGTATGAGGCGGCCATATAAATGATCCGATGTAGCTCTCATACTTTTYTCGCGGGCACACCAGAACCTCTCGTAGCATCGGTTATTCTTCGGCTTAGYTGATTGCGGTACCTGGGGGGCTGCGACCCAGGGCTGGGGTCAGGCCCGGAGAAATGCGAAAAGAGGGCTGCTATGTGAAAGAGTACCTTCGTATCTGTGAATAGAATACACATCCATTGCATCTGACCTACGCAGCCAACAAAGCAAGACACMAAGGCCTTGATCACACTCCTTGTTCCATGGCCACAGTCACCCGCCGAGTTGTGAATTGCGCCACGTGACGCTTAGAAGCTGTGATTCACCGCCAGTGCTTCGCCCTTAAAGCGGGCTCTTTAGGCAACCCCACGGTTCCGCATCCATTACAAAGACCATCCCTCTCAACCTCCATCACCACTGCCCAACTTACAACCCAAACAAACACCAAACCACACATCCTCAATATCTTCCAATATGCGATCTAAGTTTAAGGACGAGCACCCCTTCGAGAAGCGCAAGGCTGAGGCCGAACGCATCGTGAGTTCCCCATCAGCTTCCCCCACCACCAACCTCCCCTATATCGTCATCCATGATCCATCAAACTGACACCCAGCGCAGCGCCAGAAATACTCCGACCGCATCCCCGTCATCTGCGAGAAGGTCGAGAAGTCGGACATCGCGACTATCGACAAGAAGAAGTACCTGGTCCCCGCCGACCTCACCGTTGGCCAGTTCGTCTACGTAATCCGTAAGCGCATCAAGCTCTCCCCCGAGAAGGCCATCTTCATCTTCGTCGACGAGGTCCTGCCACCGACCGCTGCTCTCATGAGCAGCATCTACGAGGAGCATAAGGATGAGGACGGGTACGTATCTTCCATTCACTTCCGCGGGGTAATTCATGTGAGCACGCGCTGATTTGATTCACGACATAGATTCCTGTACATCTCCTACTCCGGTGAGAACACCTTCGGCTTCGAAGAGGCGGCTTAAATCTGCCCCTCTTTGGATGCTCTTATCATCGGCGTTTCGGACTCTCGGCGGCTTTTCCTTGTGCAACCTATCCCATCGAACCCATCAAATCAATTTGGCAGTATTTCCTTCATCCGTATTCCTTCAGTCGAGGCAGTCTATACTCGTGGATAGATTCGGAGAGTAGCTGGGGTAGAAAGCGACATAGTGTTTCCGATCCCGAGCTTTATTCGATGACGGTCTTCGCGCGAGCCTGGGATCCTTGGACACAGCTTTTACAGAAAGACTGGATTGATATGGGGCTTGGGCTTGGGACTAGTTAAGGCTGCTTTTGATCTTTCAGGCTTGGGAATAGGTACAATACGATGCTTTCTGCTAGATACGTTTACGTGCATATGGAAGTAGTGACAAATGCTAGCTTGAACCAGCTATACTATACTGTTTTCAAAGCTCTAATCCTAAGGAGCCTTTCACTAGAAATTGTACCTCCAGAGTTCCAGCCTCATTGRCAGCCTTGCTCTCAACCATACAGCCTCCCACATGCTTGCCCAATCAAGCTCGAAAGCAATCTCCAAAACCGAGCCCCGAGCACATCCCACACCCACAATGTGCTTGCCTTCCACGCCATAGCTCCACCCCAGTTCTCCTGGTTCGAGTATTATAGGCATGCTGAATTCCATATATCCCACTTATGCATTTTTCTAATGCTGAGACGAGCCTCGATGCCTTTTCGCCCCATTTCGCGGTATGCTTGCCTATAGAGTATTCGCACGAGCTTCGCTCGACCCCCTTGCTCAAAGAACCTCGCAGCTCTTGAAGCAGAATCTCAAGGCCCAATATTGTATCGTCTCAGCATCACTCTTATCTTGCCATCCTCGCATCCACTCAAGCTGTCTTCTCCCCCTCGCTCCCAAGGCTAAGGCCAAACTGACTTTTCAACCTCCTATCCACCACACAAACATCAGCATTCATCTCATCCCTTAAATAGAATAGTACATACCGTATCCCGGCATCAACAGTCTCCCTCGAACTCCTCCCCTTCTCCTTCTCTTCGCGGTTTATGCGCGTCGCCGCGGCGGACAGCCCGATGAAGAGCGCGAAGAGCGGGTCTGCGGTGCGAGAGAGGAGGTGTGTGGGTGCTGGCATTTTTATGATTTTCTTTGCGAAGCGTTGGAAAAAAGGTGTATTTGAGAATGTAGGAATGGTGGATTGGTGGGAAGGGTTGATTGCTGAGATCAATGACTGTGGCACTTTTTCGCGGAGCTTGGACGAGCTTCAAATTTTGGAAGCCGCTTTAGAGATAGCTCGGGGGACGATCACATGATTTTAAGAAGTATTATTGGGGTCTGAGAAAGCTCTATTTAGGATGATAGGCTTTGCTCATAGAAGCTTTTAGACCGAAGAAGATGCAAGTCAAGCTGGGTGGTTACTTATGGATGAGTGCGTGGCCATGCAAGCCTCCAAGAACAAGGTAGTTTTTGTAAGAGTTGAGACGTCCGCTTTTATTTTCACCCTGTCAGCCAGAAAGTATATACAAGAAGTCCAACAATTACATCGCTTCAAATCAGGAATACGCCGAACCCCTTTTTATAGATGTCTAAGTGATCACCCAATACCTCCACATAGCCAGCCCATGCACAAATCACCCTCTATTTTTTGCTCAGAGCAATGTCAAACGCTGGGATCAACGTTTGAGCAAGCCAGAATGAGAAGACCAATTTTGGTCCCGTCATCAATAGCTATTCAAATATTAGTCTCATTCCCGAGTCATCTACAGATAGGGAGGTGGTATATACCTTGGGTGTTAACCCCTTGAAAAAACTCGTAATGCCCTCATTCTTCATCATACTACCAACAATTCTGAATCCGCTCTCTGGGTTGTCGAAGTTCCGGTTCTGGATCCGGGTCTTGATGACATCTAGAGGGGCGGAGACGACAAGGGAGGCGGTGGCGCCTCCTATCGAGGCGATGAAGTTCTGGAACCAGGTCGCTTTGTTGTAGTCAGTTAGGCCGAAGAAATATCCTTTCGTGAAGGCTGATCCTCCGAAGAGCTAGTAGATGTTAGTGGGTGTGTTCTGATATAGGAACAGAAGGCAATCGTACAGCGAAAGATCCAGGGGCGTTTCTAGCAGCAGTCCAGCCCCATCCTCTGTATAATCCAAACCCTTCATCCCGCACAATTCTGATGACGCCTCGCCCGCGGAATGCTTCTGGGTTTGTTTGCCGCTTGATCTTCAGGACGTCTAGAGGAAGGAGGACGATCTCGCCGATACCGATCAAACTATACACCCATCAGTAATGATACACCTCGCATAACTCTGGCGGATATAGCTCACCTTCCAGCGAAGGAGTTCATCATCGCCTTGCCGAGCTTAGGGCCGAATGTGTCGTCGAACGTAGAGCCATGGTTCTTAGATAGGTAATCCCGAACGAAAGGCTGTCCTCCATACTTATAGACTCGTTGCAGAACCTAGGCCTCGTTAATATCATCTCGACTTTCAAAATAGTTTTCGTCCTGACCTTATATCCTGCAGCATATCCGAGACCGGGGAAGAGGGAGAAAAAYTTGCGACCAACTGGCGCAGCGGCCTTGTCCTTGAAGATGACGGTGTTCAATTGGGAAGCAGAGGTGATCTGTTGAGCTGTCAGAAGATGCCTCCGAATGCAATTTGTAGTCCAAAATCAGCTCCCTTACCTTCCCTTGATTGCTCATTAACCGTTTCGCAATGGTGTCGACCTTCAACGAATCAGTATACTTCCTTTCATTCTAGTAGCTTTTGAAGCTTACAGGATGGAAGACGGCAAGCTCAGCAATACCAGCAGACCCTACAAAACATCAGCCCTACCCCCAGCCAATCCGTCCAAAGCTCCACAACTAACCAGAACCCAACAATCGAGCCAGCGTCGACTCGCTCTTGTAGTCGGCCTTCGCGGACGCAGCTGGTATCGGCGACATGGTGGCGGTCGGTTAAAGCTGTCCCGTGGAAATAAGACAGCAGAGAAGCCGGGGAGACGTCTTGGACTGGAGGAAACTCGAGAGGGGAAAGGAATGTGGAGTGGAAAACTCAGATGTGGTTTTTGGAGATTTTTGGAAATTTCTTGATGCGCACGCTCCGATATGCAGATGCGAGCAAGGGTTCGCGCCAAGCATTAGTCTTGGCAAAGCTTGTAGACCTCCTCTCGTGCTAGCTCCTCACATCGTTTCAAGTATTTATTTAACTTGCCATTCATGTACTCCGGGAACTATGTATTCTCTGTTTGAACATTGCTTTCTCTGGGCATAAACTTTTTTTTAAGTGGCTTCAGGCAACGAAGCTGCTGCTTTTGAGACAGGTGGTGGCTCTACCACCATACTCTCTCTGATCCCGCTGTTTCTTGCTTTCCACCATTCCTCTCCGTCAACACCTGGCTCAACTCAAGACCCCGACTTCTATCTTCTTATCCAAAACAGCATCATGCAACTACTGGGCATCTTCACAGCGATGTATCCAGTATATATAGACGGCGGTGGACCTTTCTGGTTGTGGGCTCAGGCTTTCACACTTTCGGGAGCATCATGTTCGATTTCAAGTATTCCATTGTATCTTTACACGCCTACAATATGGAGTGCTGTGATATCCTTCTTTGGAAGCGCCTCACAGGCCGGGATGGTGGTGCTGCTTGCTATGATGGTCAATGGAAGAGTGAAGCAGGATTAAGCATGTACCTCCATTAATTTTGTCTATTTAGCGCCGCTCAAGAGATGTCAGCCGGGTCCTCCACTCTCCGTCTTCATCGCCTCATTCTTTTTGGCAAATCAAAGGATGCACATCATGAACCTTTATCCACATCAGCATCATGTTCTCCGAAGCAATCTCAGAGAGCAGAAACTCACCACAAATGGTGCATAGAAGCAACACGCTGGAATGAGCCCCCAGYCACAAGCGTCATTCGGGACAGCGGTTGAAGTCGTGTTGGTACCTTGAGTCATATCAGCCGAGTTTCCCTCAGCGCTGCAGAAGAGACCAACAATCCCGACCGTATCCATTATCCTCATCGATCTCTACGCAACAAAACCCATATTCCTGCCTTCCGAAACCACCGACCAGGCAATCATCCGCAACAACAGTCGCCAAGGCAAATCCCAGCGCCAAGATCGAAGACGCGAACTTCATATTAAATCAAATCAGCTGAAAAAGATTTCAGAAGCTTGAGCTGAAGCAATGTTTGGGGTTAAAAGCCAAGAAATGACAGCAAGATGTTCCTTTTATACTTTTGATAGCTCGGATACTTCCATGCAGGGGGGAAGTATCGCTCTTAGCGAGATTTGGCTTGTGTCACCAGTCAGCTGAGTGTTTGCTGAGGCTCAATATTACTCTCTGTGCGACTACCTAGCGTAATACTATACGATTCGTAGGGCTGAAAAGGAGAGTCCAATCGGAATTGAAGGAGTTGTGTTCTGGAAATCCTTGCACAAATGAGGTAATGGAAACTACTTCGGGGATCCTCCAGGTCTCGACGGGCCGTGCTTAAGATCGAAGTCTATTTTTCGTGTTCATCTGGGTTTGTCGTTCTGTTTGCAACGTCTTCCCTACTTCCATGCAATTTGAGATGTCAATGCTCTCGTGTCGCGGTTGATCATGCCCGCGTTCGGAGAGGTCAGACTCGTACTCGCCTCCTTTCCTGAATTTCTTGGTCACACTTTCGAGCGGCTCTTCTAAGCCCGTGCCTTATTTCTTCAGCTCAATTTTTGATGCAAATGTACGGAATCTATGCCTCTCTTACTCTGTGTCCAATGTCAATACCCCRCAATCAGAGATGTGGAGGAATGAGCCAGTATGATTTGCGCAAGTCCACCTGCTGTGCTCTCGGCCTTATTATCTCCAGAGAGGGGCTGATTCTCGTGATAGAAGACGCATATGCTTTGACCAATGTACGCCCATTCGAATCTAGACAATTCGGTGAGCGAGGCGTCTTCCGTGGAACAATAATGCTCACACCGCATCAGCTTGTGTAACAGAGGCTTCAACCCGTCCTTCTAAATGGTGATCGTCACCGGAGTCTCTACCAGGCTTCTCACTCACGTGGGAATGGCAGAGGAGCATCTTATTGCACGTCAAGATTAACTCCTTCGACTTGGCAAGTCTGACTTTGTGGAATATCTTTTCCTTGGTATGCCAACGAGATGATTTTATTTGGTCGTATGGAGCGCACAGCCTAGCTCTGGTCTTGGCTGGATGTCGCTTGTGTAAGCTTCGCTACCCCTTGCATAGCTGTAGGAGTGTGTTACTCAAGTACATATATTCTTCCTTTTCCCCAACTTCATCCTATATGCCAACAAAGCTACACGAGCACTTCTCTTAACCCTTTTTCAAAGTCACCCAACCACCAAAATGCATTTCTCAAMMCCCCTCCGAGCCCTAGCCCTCGCTGCCCTCACCACCGCAGCACCCCAAGTCTCAACCAAACCTACCCACCCCATCTTCGCCTGCCCCGAGTTCACCATCCCGGAGATATCCATCTCCGGCGGCTGCTGCCTCTCCTTCTCCAATGGAACTGGTCAATTCTGTACATCCCCTACCTCTACACCCAACATCATACGATACGTGCTGAACATTTTCAGGCCAAGCAGCACCAATAATCTTCATCGACCCGCCTCCTTTCCCCGACGCGTCAAAGGAGTATACCTGTAACGCGAGCCCGAGCACGGGGAGCCCGGCTTGTTGTGAGACGAGTACTATTGAGGTGAGTTTTCTGTTTGAAGAGGCGGGGGAGAAAAGAGGGCTGATGAGTTTGTGTACAGTTGCAGACTTGGCCTGTGTGTCGGCCAGCGACGGAGGTAAAGCCGTAGGTCGTCGCGGGGATGGAAACAGGGGATTGAGGAGGGTTGAGAAGGAGGAAGATGGTGTTATTGCAGAACTGGAGGAGTGTAGGAGTAGCTAGGAGCAGGTTTGCACTTAACCCTGACGTTTTTAAAGAGGAAGGAGCGTTTCTAGCAATGAGATGATGAGCCCGTACTGGCAATAGCTCCACGTGAAAAAATGAGAACAGTCAAATTGATTGAACACAAAGCCAAATACACAGGAAATGCTCTTATTTACTCCTGTCGTATATTGTACCAGTCAAAGACCGAGTACTCGCTTAGAAAGGGGCGCACCTTGCGGAATGCGTATATCTAGGAAGCATCACTCCCACGCGCCAGAAGGAACATTCACGCAAAACCCCTTTCGTCTTTTCTTCTCACGCACCCGGTCTGTCCAAGTCCTCTCAAATAACCCCGAGCCGAGCCCTTTCCCCTTCCATCCTACATGAATATCGAATGGATTCAAACAACGTTGCTTTGGTATTCGTAAAATGCAGTAGAAATATGCGCCAGGGTATCAAGAACTCCGATCCAAACAATGCAACACTTAGAAAAATCCCGGCCCTCCAGGTCCTCCACCACCACGATGTCCGCCTCCATGGTGTCCTGGACCTCCGCCCATATGCGGGCCTCCAAAGCCAGGTCCGCCGCCGTGATGATGTCCTCCATGATGATCGTGTGGAGGGCCGCCGTGGTGGTTGCCGTGATGTTGCGGCGCGCCATGATGCCTACCATGCATCAAGTTGCCTAGTAACCCGCCTCCCGTGAAGCCTGCCTGCGAGCCCCCATGATGTCCTCCATGATGCGGCGGACCTCCGTGATGCCCGCYGTGATGTCCTCCGAAAGGTCCTCCATGCTCCGGTCTAGGAGCGTTATGCGCGCTGTTCACAAGACCGCCATGTGGGAATCGTTGATGTTGATGATGATGTGGAGGACCGCCCTGGAAGATTGTTAGCAATTGAGCTACTGAGACGTGAAGGAGGAGGGGGGAGCATACATATCCTTGATACCCCTGCGCCTGGTATTGATATGGTGGCGGGGCACCGTACTGCGAATGCGAGCCAGAATGATCTTTTTTCTGGTTGACTTTCTCCTCAACCTTTTGGATGATTTTGTCAACGATTGCCATTTTGATTTTGATTTCTGTTGGAGAGGATAGATTTGAGAAAAAAGGCAAAAGAGAAATCGGGAAGAGAGAACTATATAAATAAGAATTGACAGAGCCTCAACGTCACGTCAGCGCCACCATCATCAGCCTCGCAACGACGTCGTGGAAGGTGGAGCCCTTCTGTAGAAAATATCAAAAAAGCTTGGCACTTACGCGCGTTTATGGGATTGTGGCTGAGGAGGTTTTCCCGAGGAGTGGAGCGTGGAGCGCGGAGTCGGAGAGGCCGCGATCGAAGTACCGGACTTTTGGGCGGGATAAGCTCTGGGTCCTTGGGTCACCGACGTGCAACAAAATTCGCTTTGGGGAGCGCGAGTCAAGTTAGATTTTGGTTCACATGACTCGGTGGCAGAACTCCGGCGTCTTGGAGTAGTACCAACTAAGAAATTTTGGGACATTTCAAATGGGATATCGGGACATGTGAAGAGAGAAAAACATGCGAATGGTGGCGTTGCATGCAAGTGCTGACTATATCGTAGATGTTACAAAACATCTCCTCTCCTCATAAGCGAGCAGATTTCCTTATCTGTCGTGCGATGTTAGCTCAATGGCCATGTCTTCAGCCAAGCGTGGAAGCAGATGTGTCTGCGTTTCCTTGCCTCTCCTATGTCTCTCAGTAGCTGCCCAAGGTCAGCTTCCTCATACTATCTTACAGTACCTAGAGCTAGTTTGTGGCTGAAGCTTGTTTGTGTTGTATGTAGCTCGACTTCATGCCGCCATTAATCCGGTGGCGCAGGAGGAGCGTAGGTTTCGATTATCTGGGCCAAGATATCGATGTGATCTCTGACATTTGGATTAACTGTTTCTAGCTCTTCTTCGAGCTTGATGTTGGCCATATTGGAGCCCCAAACATCGTCATTTATAGGACCATCGTGATTGGCGATCCTCAGTGCCCATTCCATCTTTGGCCACCAGTCGGAAGGCAGCAAGCTGCAAATTCCGTTTACTTCTCTCTTCGCAACTCCTTGTAGCCACCAAACGTCGTCAATTGCTCGCGTGAGAGCGAAGAAGCAGCTGACTATGAGTAGGGTTCGCGGATCGTGTTGCCCCATGAGCTCTACGAATCTGCGAGACACGGTTGCTGCAAATCCAAGAATCCTGTTTCGAACTGGTCTCTGGTACGCCCAGTTCAGAAAGGCGACTGAATGCTCGTAAGCCTGTCTGGTTTCTGCGCTGATTTGATCCGGTATGTCGTCCATCTGATCGTCAAGACTATCCAGGAGGGGCGCAAAGAACAATCTTCGCTCTGGGTCGAGGTCTAGATTGAGTGCTGGCTGTCCGTTGATAATGGGGAACACTCGGTTGCTCTGCCGAAGCCATTGCCAACTAGACATGACCACGGTCTTGACACCTTGGAAGGAGTGAAACCAGGCGAATGGTAATGTATATCCTCCATCTCCCGTAAAGTCTTCGAATCTCCTTGACGCAGAAGCCTGAAAGGCAATGAGAGCAGAAGTAGAGAAAAGAGCTTCAGCATTGAGCTGAGATACTCCCGAATTGAGAAGATTGGAATACTGAGCTAGTGCCGAGGCCATGTAGCCGTGTGAAGCTCGGACGAGAACTTTATCGTCCGGGTACTGAGAGCGGAGATGTAGGGCTGAGACGGCGAGAATAGCGTCCATAAGATGCGGGGCATCATATGCTATTGTCGGTATGTCCACCTTCCATGCATGCTGGGCAGATTCTAATTCGGAGAAGGTAAGGGATGTGTTGGCTGTGAAGTGGTGCATGAGCTTGAGCTCTAACTGCCGGGAGGCCACGGGATTAACGTTTGCTTGGACAACATCCGTAGGGACCTGGCAGAATGGCATGACAGTGGAATTTGATTGTGGGGTAGGTGCGGAGACGACGGGACTGTCTATGCTCGAATCTGATATGCTCTGTTGATATTGTAGCGAAGGAGGAGTTAGGCCTGGCGTGGTCGGAGTTCCAGGAGTTAGAGGAATGCCTTCAAAATCGCAGGACACGCCATGCTTCGTGCAGTTCCCACACACAGGATGCACTTCATCGCACTATATACAGATTAGCTATTGGGCTATAGTTGCGAGAGAGTCCATGCCTTTATTTTGCGCTGCTTGCACCGCTGGCATCCGGCCTTGGACTTCTTGTGAGACCTCCGGGGCGGCATTTTGGAGGTTGATACGCCTGAGGACTATGTGATAGCATAGACTTGAGCTGGGAAGCTCTTGACCATGGTTGAGGAGGTGAAGGCATCCGCAGCCAGGGGGAGTGTGGAGGGGCATGGGCATGTATTCTGGGGTTGCGCAAAGCAAGGCATCCGTCGGAATTTGGAGTTTTCCCGGCTCCGCCATTCTCGCGTACGCGTCTTTACTGGCAGTTGTTTAGAATTCTTTAAGCTGCCAGAATTAACCTGGATAATGAATTTYCTCAGATCGGAACAGTTATTTGCTGCGTAAACTAGTATCTCGAATTTTCTCGCTATTTGTGCGGATCTTATTGGCTGACTTCTACTTTCCGCAACGTCCTGCCSTTGCGCAGGAGCCAAAATCTGGCAAAGGAACCCCTCGCCTMGCGCCGGCCCTAYAAGGGACAACACCCTCGTTTTCGTCGATTATATATTTAGACTTGGCTGGCAACTGCGACTTCTCTATTCAGCCAGAAAGCACGTCTTACTAATCGATTTCCCTTTCTTTCAATCATCCCTGRAAACGTGGCAACGGACGCAAATGACACCATCTTGCGCTTTGTTACTTGTCAGATTAGAGTTTAGCCTCGGGTAGCTGCGTCCATTATCAATCACTGTCTGCGCGCAGGGAATTCTAGAATTTTTGTTACTTGAGTCGTACATAAGAGAAATCGCTGTCGTAAAATCCTCTCACTTCTGTCCGCTTTGCTATTTTGTAACATCCCTCAGTATCTGGCCCTTCCACCTCGAGGTGTGATTGTCTCACAAGAACATCTTGCCTCCAGAGACATTGCCAGACAACAAATCACCCCGCATCCATCAGCCCCTCCAACCAACCATCCAAATGGCAGATCACCCAATCGAGACTCCCCCACGAGCGCCCTCCCCAGTCCACCGCTTCGGGACTCTTGCCGTTCATGCAGGCGCTCCCCACGATCCAACAACCGGCGCAGTCATCGAGCCCATCTCCCTGAGCACGACATTCGCGCAGACCGCAGTCGGGAAGCCAGTTGGCCAATACGAGTACTCTCGCTCCTCGAACCCCAACCGCGACAACTTCGAGAACGCAGTCGCTGCTCTCGAGCACGCAAAATATGCCTTGGCTTTCGCTTCTGGCTCTGCTACGACTGCTATAATTCTCCAGTCCCTCGCCGCAGGAAGCCATGTCATATCTGTGTCTGACGTCTATGGAGGCACGCACCGATACTTCACCCAAGTCGCCAAAGCGCACGGCGTGAAGGTGACGTTTACACCTGAAATTGAAGTTGATATTCGAGACCATATCACGCCTGAGACAAAACTTGTTTGGATCGAAAGCCCTTCAAACCCAACGCTCCGCCTCGTCGATATCCGCGCGGTGGCGAGCCAGGCACACGAGCACGGTATCATGGTCGTAGTCGATAACACGTTCCTTTCCCCCTACGTACAGAATCCTCTGAATCACGGGGCAGATATCGTCGTCCACTCGGTGACGAAATACATCAATGGACACTCAGATGTGGTGATGGGCGTAGCAGCGTTCAACTCAGACGAGATGAAACAGCGGCTGGGATTCTTGCAAAACGCCATTGGAGCCATTCCTTCGGCATTCGATAGCTGGCTAGCTCATAGAGGCTTGAAAACGTTACATCTGCGAGCGAGAGAAGCAACCGTGAACGCTACCGCTGTTGCGAAGACACTGGAAGCTTCACCACATGTCATAGCAGTCAACTACCCGGGCCTAGCCTCACACCCACACCACAAGATAGCTCTCAAACAACACCGGAACGGGATGGGCGGCGGCATGCTTTCTTTCCGGATCAAGGGGGGTCACGCGGCCGCTGAGCGCTTCTGCCAGACTACGAACTTGTTCACGCTCGCAGAGAGTTTAGGCGGCATTGAGAGTCTAGTCGAGGTCCCCAGCAGCATGACGCATGCTGGGATTCCGAGGGAGCAAAGAGAGAAGGTGGGGGTGTTTGATGATTTGGTGAGAGTTAGTTGTGGGATCGAGGACGCGGAGGACTTGAAGGCAGATGTGCTGCAAGCGCTCGAAAAAGCGGTGACGTGGCCCAAGGTTAATGGCTTGAATGGGATGGTGAATGGGAACGGGAATGCGTCTGATTAGATACCTAGAGTTTTGCATTTATGGGCGGTGGTTTGCATAGACGGCGTTTTGGGAGGACTGTTTCCTGAGAAAAGAAGAGAAAATCTTGGTAGGTTCGCGGTGGACAGCACTCAAATCGCCCAGTTTTAGTGTCTCAGTGGGCCTGGGACATTCTACTGTGTCCCGATTTTTCTTTCCAGCGCGAGATAGACTTTTGATGTATTGGAAGGGAGAACTTTTGCAGAGGTCTCGTTTCTTTCAGTCTTGGAATCCTCCTGTCCGTTTCCTTGTTTAGAGATACCCTCAAGCAATCCAACAGCTTCATTCAATTTACACCCCTGTCTGTAGTCCTAGACTCTCTTTCAAACGTATATAAATCCGCTTCTGTATTCTCTTTCCTACCAATATACGAAAGAAATAGACCTGGACAACATTATGGGTCACTAAGCTGCTTCTCTGCCCTCATCTCTGTCTCACAACGGARTCATTTCCAAGGTCCTTATCCGTCTTATTGGCGTTCTCATCTCTGTGCTATTCACTCCTCTGATTCTTTCTTCRGTCGCCCCATCGCCTGCCGTCAAGTGACGGAGTCTGTTCTTATTTTCCTCTTATCCATCTTGCGATGAACACGCTTGCCACAAGTCAGAACCTATGTACATGCCTAGCTGATGCAAAAGGCTTCGGGTGGTAAGTTTGAGTTTGAACCTCCACACATACGAGATTCGTAACGTGCTCATTAAGTCTCTCGGAGGTCATTCATGTCACTATCAGTGTATTAGATACCCGAGGCAAGTGCCTGAAAAGTTATTCCTCAGATTGAACGAGCTTAACCCATTGAATTTCGTTACCGAACGTTCTATTTTATGCCCTCCACTGTTTCCATTTCTCAGGAGAGCGCGCTCGTGTGTATTTAGAGCCCTGCCCCTCAGAGCTCGGTTACACACTCAACAATCCGGTGACCAATGTAGGGAAGGGTAATGGTAGTGTTTGTGAGGCGGCCTGTTGGAACTTAGACTTYCTCTATGGGACTATGACGGTAGTTATTCCGGCTGACTCTTTTCTGTATGCTTCTGCGAAGTCGAGTGTAAGACTTTAAGGTTGCAGTCAAGTGACTCCATTCCTTCATTTTCGGGAGCTCGATCTACTGAAAGATTAATCAAGAAGTAAGCACTGCCAAAAGTCTCCAGGCTCAGATATTCCCAATGGGCATGTTAGTCCGGCGAGATTTGAACAAGAAAGCATGCGTTTGGCTAATAACCGAGGCCAGCGTTCTGATTTGCTACGTCGCGTGGCGAGTATACTTTGAAATATTCTATGAGTGGTACACTGCTGCAGTCAGACACTAGGAAATTTACCGTCTTGATACTCAAACGAGGAGCCAGAATCTCATGTTCCGGCTTATTTCTGTGGCATTGTTTCTCCTTCAATCTCGCAGCGAACTGGAGTATTCTCTGGCTGGCAGAGATGTTGCTATTAAGAGAGTTGCTATTATGGGAAGTGTTAATTCGTTTGTTGACTTCAACTGAAGTGTCCTGGTGTTTGAGACGAGTATCGATCCCGATCGGACTATTAGTAGACAAGTATAAGTGCTCAAGTTAGGTAGAGCTATTCATAGTGGTGCTTCCTGAATCCCGAAGCCTCCCTGTGTATTTGACAATATTCTTTAAGAAGGAACAGGCGGAAATGTTATAATTCTCTCGGGCCTCGGCAGCCGAGATACGGGCACAAATTTAGGAGGCGGGATCTCATCCACCTTGAGGAGTGCTAGTTTCTATTAAGGTTTCAAGGTAGTGGAYAGAGCTTTTTAAGGAAACCGACAAGCAGCACAAGTGGAACAGTGAGTCAATTAGCCCACAAATGTCCCCATTATAAGATGGATGCCCTCCTATTCACTTATTTTGGTACTCCTGAAGGTGAGTGGGATAGGAAGAAGGAAGAAGCTGACCACCAACCTTTTACTCCTTCGTGGAAACACGTGAAGATGTAAACCTTCTAGGCCAGTTGATATAATCCTTATCCTAAATAAAGGTCGCCCGCGTAATTCTCATTGAAGCTTATTGGAGCTTCCTTGCTGTGCCACAGGGGCTAGTACAGCCATGCATTCAATACGAAGCACGCGGTCAAAAGTATGGCAAGTGGTCTGTGCGTAGTGTTTAGCTACCCCTGCTGGAATTATAGGGCCTTCTAGGGCCTATAAATTTAGCGAATAGCCCTGTAACCTGGCCRACGAAACGCCTGAAGAGTTGACTTTACAGCGTCTGTGCCGCTGTAAGATTAGGGCTTAGAYGCTAAACTACGGTGGGCTCGGCTTCCTTTTAGGCATAGTATACTGAAATATAGTGGGTCAAGCCTGGAAGCCCCTGTAGCTTACAGGGGGCGCCATGCACGGACCACCTGCCATACTCGTGCTTCGTAAGCTCAGAATGCCAGCGCTAGCGTGCTGCGCCAATTTGGCAAAGCAACACTCTGTTTCGCACCATCCTCCAGAGGGAGGCGCGACCGGAGGATGGTGCGATAGTGAAAGAAAGAGCGGAGCTCCGAGCGAGACTTCGAATTATGCGATTGGAGCAACGTTCTTGCGTAAATGGGTAGGTGTTACTCCATACTAATGGGCTCGGTGGGCAAGCAGGCTTGTTGGTAAATGCTATTTTTATCAAGAACTCGAACTGATGATGATTCCATAATGTTAATCTTACATTCAATCTGCAAGCTTCATTTCAGGATTATTCCTTCGTACAAAATGACGACTTTCCCTAATATCATGTCAACTGTCTTTTTTGCTGTCGATTTCCGTTCTTTCATAATAATAGGACCTCAAAATCCAAGATTTTTCTCACAACTYCAAGATGAAGACCATCAGGCGATCGTCAGATTACACGCCGTTTGAAAAGCGGTTGCGCAGTCCACATGGGAGATTTTCGCATCGTCGCTTAAACATTGCCATTGCAATTATTTTGCTACTGATAGCATACCAATATCTCGCTCTTTACCGGCCAGAACAGAGAGGGTTCCGGCCGCAACCGCCGTTGCCACATCGAGCCACGCAACTTGCACTTGATCCTCGTTTTGAAGAATTCTTGCACCACATCAGGGTGGCAGCACCTCGCTTTAGCTCATTGCAGATCGAAGATATTCATGAAGATGTTACGYCGGAGGATCTGGTTCCTGGCGTCGTTCGTCGAAACGCTTCATCTCTATCAGACGAGGATCTCGAAGCCTCCAAAGCTGCACACGAATTAGCGGTTCATCTTACAGCAGACTATGAGGACGTGGTCAAGTATAACCGCAACACAAAAGGCGTAGTAATYATGGGTGGAGGGGCTTACACCGCCGAGGCTCTCCTGTTGATACTCCTGCTTCGAAAATCCGGATCGAATTTACCAGTCGAGGTCATCATGCCGACCGAAGAGGATTACGAGGCATATACATGCGAAGAAGTTTTGCAGACCCTCAACGCCCGATGCTTCATTCTCCCGCAATCAAAAGCATTCCAATTGAAAGGCACTCAACTGAAACTGGCAGCCGCATGCTTCAGCAGCTTCGAGCACACTCTTCTCTTAGATGCCGACAATGTCCCTGCCCTGGACCCCGCCGAGCTCTTTGCTCAGGAGCCRTATACTTCGRCCGGCTTAGTCACCTGGCCGGACTTCTGGAGCTCAACGGCATCCCATCTGTTCTACGACGTGACTGGCCAGGCCACGCCGTCTATGCTAGAACATGCATCTAGTGAGTCTGGTCAAATCCTCATCTCGAAGCGCAAACATGCCCGAAGCCTTCTCTTAGCGTTGTACTACAACCTCTATGGCCCCGATTTCTACTGGCTGCTGCTCTCTCAGAACGGGCACGGAATGGGCGACAAGGATACCTGGATAGCTGCTGCTACAGCTCTGAACAACAGCTACTACCAAGTGCGCGAGCGTGCGGACGCAATTGGGCGCTGGAACGACGATGACAAGGAGTTCAAATTKKTATCAACGTTGCAGCATCATCCACACAATGACTACGTCGAGCAGCTCCAGAATGAAGCCACATATCGAAAGTCTGAGCATCCGACGGTAGCGTTCGCTCACTCGAACGGGCTAAAGTTAAACCCGGCCCAATTGTTGAGTCTGCTGGACGCAATGGGGTATCCGAATGGGGAGAGGATGTGGGGTTCCCGGGCAGACACTATCTCGCGATTCGGACGGGACTTCGAGGCCGATGTTTGGGAAGCGGCCATCACAGTGGCTTGTGAATACGGCCAATCGTTGCCTTATGTTAGCGATACAACTGCGTTATGCGGAGCGCTGACAAGATACTGGGACGATATTACGAAGAACGATATCGACTCAGCCTCAAAGCAGTTCTTAAAAGATTGATACATAGCGCTGCTGGATGAGAAACTCATTGAATATCCGTACGGACAGTTGAAAGCAAGCCTATATTCGAACAGYGCGAGGCAAGGTCCCGAAGACAAGGCTAAGGCTTCATTGCCCGCAAAGACCAACACAAAAAGACGGCGACGTAGGTTTCAGAGCTACGAGCCTGCATGTCTAAATGAGACCTCGTGGACGAAGGTACTCATACGTGAAAGCGGTAAAGACCAGCATTGCAAGAGGCAATGAGGAGGCTGTGCTACTAAAGACAAACTGATGTTGGGAGCGAGGTAGACTCCCTCTGTGCTTCGCTTTGTGGCACCTATTGAGGTTTATGTAGCGTAGCGCTATATAGGCCCTTGCTATCAACGGAGCTTCTGCTGTCAGGATATCCTAGTCAGTTATCCAGAGAACTCAGTCCCTGTGACCTCAATGCACCTCGATGCCTCTTAGACTCGCGAGGTTTAATGAGCAGGGAAAGTACGGAGTCGTTCATAACGAGAGCGTTCTTACTATCCCACCATGTCACAAATTGACTTGCTCCACTCACACATTTGGAGACATTAGTGAGATCAGAGATAGAGATGAAATAGTCAACCCCGCCTGAGCTAATCTCAAAGCTCTGAAGTCCGGATGAATCACACTCGAGCCTCCGTGATGTCGATACATAAACTTCATGCTCGTCTTCTAATCGCTAGTAGATTGATATAGATCAGAATCACCAGCTATGGGCGTTTGAGAAGAAGCCGTCGTTTCATTCAATGACTCCTCCTATTCCTCGYTGCCTCGTTTGCTGTACTCCGTTCCTCCCCTTGGAGAGATTTGCGATTGTAAAGAGATGCCTCTACTGTCAAAGAGCTCCTTACTGTCAGAAATTTTCATACAGCCGCGTGTGGTATCTAAGGGTTCTAGCAACAGCACTTACGTCAAGTGAATGCCGAAATCAGCCTCCAAGGCTGAGGTACGAGATTGAAACTGGGGCCAGCATCCTTCAATCACCCCATAGATACACTGCCCAGCTTTTGCCAATTTTGGAGATCAAATGCAGGAAAGTATCAGGACTTAAATAGTGAACTGCAGACTCGATGCGGAGGCGATTCACCGTGTTGGCACTTGCCTTCTGCACGCATCGCCGCTTCGGGGCAGCGAGTATATATAACGCCAAGTTACTACACTATCTTCAACACGCCAAACCCTTATGCAAAGTTCCCTTACATGTTCGAGATGTTGTGAGCTGCTCAGATCTACGTTGCGCAAACTCTGACTTTCCACTTTGCCGTCGTGACGCACAACGAAGCTGGGACCTCATGTGTAACTCGAGAAATCTTCGGCCTGCTGCCGATATGAACGGTGCTATCATGGATSTTCATACGTTCTATATCATTGATTCACCCAAACCTGTGACGAAATTTTACTGAGACAACAGCTACTTGAGACCTGAATGGCTTGGGCTTGATGCGAGGTTCCCAGACGGCAAGGTATCYTGAGAACGACATGCAAGTCTTTTGACGTGTTAGAGACCCTCCAGACATGAGTCTGAGGAGACTTTTGTATTGTGATGCATTTGAAGTCATTTGGTTCAACATGGAAATTGGGAAGTGACAGCTAGGAATAATGGCCTATTTTGGCCTCGTCACAATCACTTGATTTTGAGCAGTCTGAGATATCTGGACACGACAGCATAGATGGAGGAGTTCGAGACACAAATGGAGAAGAAACAAAAGCAAAGTATCGACAACTTTTATTCGGGCTCCCGTATGAACTTCCCCGTACCCACCAAAGAAATCTACACGCAAACGCCCAGAAATGTAAAAGTAGAATCATACCACCAACCCCTGCCTAAYYATCAACCACCATYCCYTCCGGCACCCGCTCATCCGCCTCTTCGCTATCCCACCACAAACACGGCCCCATTCCATCCTCCTCCATACTCGCAATCAATCTATACGGGGCCTCCCTCTTGGGCTCCTGCCCTAGCTCCATTTTTTTCAGCGGGCCCACCGGCGCCTGGTCAACCCACTGCTCTTCTTCGACGCGGAAGCGGCAGGTCTCGTGGTTGTCGAAGTAGAGGTCTTGGCCGTCGGAGGTCCAAATCATGAGTTGTTCTTTGGCGTCACTTGAGAGGGTTAGTTTGAGAGGGGTGGTGGGGGAGGAGAAGGGAGGCGGAGGACGGACTAGCGCGTTCCTTCGGGGAGTCTCTCAATGGGAACCCAAATTTCGTTGAAGAATTTCGTGCGGACTGTGGGAGTGTTAGATGGGGGAGATGTGGGGGAGGAGCGGGATGTACTGTGTATGCCGCTTGGTCTGGCGCCGCTGATGCGGCCGATCATTACTTCGTTCTTGAAGGGGCGAAATACTATCATGCGGAACTCGACTACAAAAAGCACACTGTCAGATTTTCATAACTTGGAAGAGRAAGGAGCGAGGTACCATTGACGTTCAAAAGTCCAGTCCCGTGACCGATGAGTCCATCTGAAGCGTAGAGGAGATCGTACATGCAGACGCAGAGGCCGATCTTCTGGATGACTTTGTTGGAGTACTTGTGGTTGATGTTGTCTTCGATGGCCATGCCGGAGTCTTTGTTGAAGTCTTTGGGCTCGATTTGGACGAGGTCCGCGATTTTGGTCTGAGGGGTGTCAGCTGTGTCAAGCAAGTCGGATGGGAGATCTTACTAGGATGAACATTTTCCTGAAGCCAGGACTTGTTTTCAGGGCTACTGCCCTCGTGCTAGACAGAAAAAGCGGCACTAATTGGAAGGTCCCAGGCGCATCGAGACACTGGCAATACGCCTTAT